>WBNH01004298.1:0-24470 GCA_013401255.1 Urocolius indicus | reverse complement strand
CGCCGCGGTCCCGCGGCGGCAGCCAATCAGCGCGACGGGATGGGGGCGGGAGCGGGCGGCGCGCGGCGGCCGCGGTGTCAGTCGGCGGCGGCCATGGAAGCGGCGGCCGCTCCGTGCCCCGCTCCCATCCCAGGGCCGATTCTTTACCGTTCGGTTCATTGGTTTCGCCGCGGCTTACGTCTCCACGATAACCCGGCTCTCCAGGAAGCGCTGAGGGACGCCGCGTCCCTCCGTTGCATCTATATCCTGGACCCTTGGTTCGCCGCTTCATCCTCCGTGGGCATCAACCGCTGGCGGTGAGTTTGGAGCCTGGGGGTGGGGGGGGTTGGGGAGGTGAGTTTTAGGTGCCGGCGGGTTTAGGTGCCGTCTGGAGCCTCAGAGCTGCTTGGCCGTACCACGCCTCCCCTCTCTGCCCTTCGGTTGCTGAGTGTGCGTAGGCACGTGTAACACACACGCCTTGCCTCGCCTCCCTCCCATCCCATCGGACGTTTAAGGAAACACGCTTCGGTTGCTGTTTAAAAAGGTAAGAGGTGAAGCTGTCGGAGCTTTCCCCTTTTGTCAGCAAATGGGAAAACCGTATGGCACGAGTCAACGTCTGTGCAAGAGAGCAAAGCCACGCGTACCGGTAGCCGGTGACATTCCTGTAAGAAGCAGTGATGCTGTTTTTGCGGGAACGGAATCCAAACAATTAAGACAAAGAACTTTTGTCGTTATCTGTGTCCTTGTAGCGTGAACCAGCTGGCTGACCTCAAGACTGTTACCTGTATCTCAAGACTGCTGTTTGTTTCTTTGAAATGTGAACTAGATGACCGATGGGTCCTAAATCTTGGGGCTGTGGGGGAATGGGTGACAATTTACAAGAACCAGACACTCCCTGAGGGGATTTTGTAGGCGCTTCAGGAAGATGTAAATCTTGGAGTACCTAATCAATGGGGAAACAAGGCAGGGACCTCGCGGCCGGGATAGGCAATAAAAAGCCGAATCTTGTACCTATCAGGTGTGCCTATGAGCTAGGACACCCGCTCTTGCAAGAGCGCTTCATAAAAGTGCTTCGCTGCAGAGTCTGGCCTGAGTCTTTCGCGGGAGAACTTGTTTTGTTTCCTACAGTTACATAATGCTTTTGTGTTAGGTCTCGGCTGCCTTAACATTTAGAAACCTAATGCAGGTAGGGATTCACCTCTTGCAAGACTCCCCCGCACGCAGGCGAAGCTGATCTCCCCGGTGCCCTTGCCACTAACCCCATCAGGGCTGGTGGATGGCACAAGCAACCTGGCTGAGAATCCTTGGGAGTGCTCTTTGAAATGTCACGTGGCTGTGCATTAGGGAAACTGTAGTTATAACTGCTCGTCACTGCTGTGCACCTGAGCCCCGTCTTGAGGAACAGGATAGTGTGAGTGATTTCTAAGCATTTCTAGAACCCACGTCAGACACAGTGACTTAGAAGTCGTAAATCTGCAATGTAGATGTTCATATTACAGAAAATTGTGGATCCTTTTTACAGCCTGAAGTGGTCTTTCCCTAGACCAGATTTTCTACTGGCAGCAGCAGACAGAAATGCCTTTCACGTGCTGCTGTTGTTGCTGACTGTCCTCATGCAGAAGAACCAAAGCAATGCCCACAAAAAAGATTAGTTCCTGATCCATTTAATCCTTGGCTGTTTGCACCGACATTGCTGAGGGTGGGGGGAGCGGGTAGTAGGTTTATTTATATTGTAGATGTGGAATATATGAGCATGTGAGGTTTTTAGAAGTAATGTTTCCTTGGAGGTGTGTGCCTACAGCCGATGGCAGAAATTAGCACCACTGGCCATTAGGCAAAAAAAACCACAGTAGCCAAGTTAGTTACATTTACTGGAGTTTCACTGGTTCTCATTGGGAACCTTGGCTTTATTTTGCTGGGGGTTTTTTAATGCTATTACTTGTATTCGGGATTTTCTGCTCCAAAAACAGATGTTTGTGTTTTACCTAGCTCCCAGAAATGTATCACATTGAAAATCATTCCTTCAACTGCACAGCATATGTGAGCTGTGTAGGACTAACCCTTGTGTAATTTTTAGAACACCTCAGAAAGCTCATATTCCTATTAAATAGCTGGAAACTGGGCTGGGGGTAGCAGAGTGGTTTGTTTATGCTACCCACACCTGCTTCTGGTTCTTCTCTACTATGGTACTGGGCCCTTCCATGTCGTTTTCTCCCTGGGGAAGTACAGAGGGAACTTGCTCTGTCTCAAAGCTGGCAGTGCAGACAGGAAGCACCTCCTCGGCAGGGCAGTTTTAGCTGATCATTCCTTAGCTGTGTGTGGTCCTAAGGGAGCTGCTGCAGATACTCAGGGCTTGCAGGTCACGCTGCAGAGTGGGTTTCTAGGAATGAGGGAGAGGTAGAGAGGCTTGCTTACAAAAGGTTATGAGTTAGCCAGCAGTGCCACGTGCTATCACAGAGATGAAAGTTTTGCAGCTGGTGTCGTTTGCAGACAGACAAAATGAAGTCAAGCTAAGGGTAACACATGGCTGTGAAAGCAAAGATGATACCTTTTTGTCTTTTATAGCATAGTGGGGGGATCAACAAGGCACACCATTCCATGCAAAAAGCACTAATGCTTCTTTATAGTTTTGGGGTGGGAGGGAATAGATGAGAGTCTTGGCATGCTCTCATCTTTGTGCCTTCATGATGGGAGAGAAATTGCAGTCCTATTTGCAGCTATTCTAAGTACAGATAATTCTTACCTCGGGAGATCTTGGTGCTCAGTCTTGTGCTACAGATGAGCTAGGAGTGTACATTCTTCTGCTGTGACATTGCCTGTTTGTAGCCAGAACTGTGAAACTTGCATGGGTCTTGTAGTAATTCATTACTTTCCTTGGAGTACTGTATCAAGATCTTTCTACTGCAAAATCCCTCCTGCCCCAGAACCCATGAAAGAACATATATTGTAGGGAATTACATGGTTTATGCTTTTTTCCTTGTCGTAATGTAGAGAGAACAGCTGGTGGGGGGTGCTGCCAGCTCTGAGAGAGAACATGGGAATGGGGTTGCGAGAAGAAGAAAATCCTGGAAACCTCTTGCATCTGGACAAGCTGAACTTACATCTGAATGGCTGAGAGCTGGCAGGTGCTGCAATCTCATAGCAGCTGGTAGACAGACCAGGAGTGAATATCAATTCATGGTGTTCTGTTTCTTGTCCTGACTCTCCATTTGATTTTTGGTGCAGGAGTTCCGTGCAAATTCTTCTCATTTGTCTTTTGGCTGTAACCAGACTGACTGACACTATCTGCTGTTATCTTTCTTCTCTGCAGATTTCTGCTCCAATCTCTGGAAGATCTGGACAACAGCTTAAGGAAACTCAACTCTCGCTTGTTTGTCGTGCGAGGGCAGCCAACAGACGTCTTCCCAAGGCTCTTCAAAGTAAGAGAATCATTTGAGCTTCTCTTTTTGGATGGTGATCTTTGTTCTGTCAGTCATGTCTCACAGGGTTGCACTGTGACACACTGACTCCTCTCTGCTGAGAGCTTCTTCCCTACTGTCCATTTTCTTCCTGCAGCTTTTAGTCAGGAAGTCTGCTATGTGCATGCACCTTTACAGACAACTGAAAAGGCATATTGATCTGTATGTGAATAGGGCTTTCTGTTCAAATTTGACCATTCAGAAACTTTTAGGTTGGCTGAGCTTCCTTTTCTTCTTCTGTTCTGGGCTGCAGTTCAGTCAGCTCAGGTCCAAGCTTCCTGCTGATGCAGTGTTTAGAACGGGGGTGTATGCAGTGACCTCAGTGCCTGATGATGCTTTAGACATCGTCATTTCCAAAGTGATATGTCAGATCATGAGAGAGACAGGGCTGACAAAAGCATCTCCTTGAATAGCAAGGTTTCTCAAGCAGTATCATTTTTCTCTGATCTGCTCTAAGATTGTATTTCCCATTGTCTTCGAAGCTTTTGACAGGGTCTTTGCTAGAGTGACAAAGCCACATGGAAAAAAACATGGTTCACAGTAGTCTGATGAGTTACCCTGTGGACTATACCTTACATATGATTGTCAGAACCAGTGTCCCCCAAAGCCTGCTGCAGATCAGCTGCTGAGAAGGAGAGGTAAACTTGAATCTATACCCTCCTGATGTGTATTTGCTGGAAGAAGGCTGTACCGGGGAAGAGAAATCAGATTGTGGAGATCAGAAGGGGCACTGATATTTGTTTTGGCTTCTGCATCTTAACACATGACACAAATTATGTGCCAATTTTAGCCTTTTCAGAGTCTGGTGTTATTTTTACCTTTCGGTCTGGAGTTAAGTTCTGCCTAGTAGTAGTTCATGCCCTCTTTATTTTAGTTCAAAGTACTTAAAGGATAATTAAAACTTTGTTGGGAGAAAAAATGCCCACTTTGGTCAAAGAACAGAAAGTAGTTGGCAGCATCTGAGGTCTGGAGAGATGGTTGTGAAATCAGCCAGACCTGCTTTTTGCTGCAGTCTCTTTTGCCTGGGCAGGTGAGTTGATGAATACCTTTAGATGTGCTGTAACAAAGCTGAGGAGGTGAAGGCTTGTGCTGTTCTATAGTAGGAGTGTGGTTCTCCTGGGGATTCAGGCCTCTCCAGGGCTGTTGCAGTGAACAGTGAATTAGCAGCAGCTCATGCCTCGCTGTCAGCTGTTGCAGAACTGAGAGTTATGTCACATGTGGTAACGCAGCACTTAGATGTAATATAATTTCTGCCTTTGCTGCCAGTAGCTGAGGGATGTTGTCGATAACAGCCTCTGCACAGGCACTATTATACATGGATACTGTGGGAAGTGTACTTGCTAGCTGTGTTAACCTCTGCATAGCATTTCCTTTTGTCTCACTTCTCTGAACAAATGCCTGTGATTTTACCTCTTCTCTCAAAGAAAAGTGTGGTATTTGTTCACTGGAGTGAGCTTACAGTCCCTTTGGTGGAGTTTTTTTCTCTCTGGAGTTTTTCTAGCTGGATGCTGAGAGAAAAGGCAGCCATGACTTTTCTTTTGCGTATGTGCAGCAGTTTATTGTTATACAGCTTACTCTTTTCTGGTTGGTTATGCTCTGCTTCCTGTATACTGCAGCACCACCTCAAAGCTGTGAACTGGAAGATACCCGAGTTGGAAGTTTTGTCTTCTTACCTAAAAACTTTGTTAACTTTAAATGTTGGGGTTTTTTTTTCTTCCAGTCCTTTCTTTCCAGGCATTGACATGTTTCTTCAAGACCAAAGTCAACTTTTCCAAGCCTTCCAGCTGATACTGTCTTTCTTACAAAAGAAACACAAGTTTAAAACTCCCTTGCTGGGAGTTACTAATGCTGAGATGTTCTTCCTTTGAAAAAGGAACTGACAACCTCTCTGAGGTGTATGTTTAGTGGTGCAGAACTGGTTTAGTTCTCTGTCTTTTCTAATACTCATTTTAGGAACAAATCTGGAAGGTTAGAAAATAAGGTGACCTGTACAGGTGTTTTCCTCTTCTGAATTCCTTTCTCCATCTTTGGCTTGTTTTTTTCTTTAATGGTCCTTTGTGAACTAATCACATCTATTCTTCATGTTTTGTTTCTGGTTCCAAGGTGGAAAAGACTATTATGTATGCAGAGGTGGCTTAGAGTGTCTCACTTGGAGAATGTGGTTCAGATCTTAGTTATGTGAGGGGTTTTTCAAGTGTGTCTCTAGATTTCTGGCTGTGTTTGACTAAAGTATTTGCTAAACAAATCTGTGAGCTGCTGCTCTGCTTGATGGATGTCTCAGGAGGGTCGCTGTGGAAACCATTAAACCTCTTCTCATAGGATTCATTTACTGAGGAAAACTAGGCCATAGTCTTTGAGAGGAAACTATGCTGTGGAAAAGCCTGGAAGAGGCTGAATGCTGTTTCATAAGGTCTGTTCCATGTAATCTGTGAGGCATCTATTAAGGGTGTGAAGATACAGAATAGGTGCATGGCTCACTAGGGTAAAATAACTCCCCAAAGGCAGGACTTTGAATTGCAGTGTCGTACTCAACTGTGCCAACCAGAAAGTCACCATTCTTTGTCCTTCATTTCCCACTACCCTGGTTTTTGCTGTTTGAGTTAGACATTGGTCCTCTATTGTGTGATGGCTTTGAAGAGCCATCAGAAAAAAATCAGAGTGTATTGGTTTTACTTAATGATAGTCTCCACGGAAAAATAGGGGCTGTTGAGCAGAGCTTGTACTGAAAGAGTTCTCTGAAATGCTTTCTCTGCAAATGCTGGAACAAGATGATAGGGTTGCTTTTGAAGAGCGTGTGCAAGAAAAGAAGGTGTGATTAGGCCTGTGGATGGAGTTGTAACGTAAGAACAGTAATAGAGAAGAATTCAGACTTCCTTGTGTGTGTTTTAAACCTGACATTTAGGAGTTTGCATGGCAGATGTAGTGCTTGCTACAGCCAGTAAAATTGTCGATGCTTTGGTTCTCTCCACTCCAGACTGCTCTTCCTCACAGGAACCTTCTCTAAGCTTCCAGTACCTCACACTGCCCAGGAGTTCTGAAATCCTCCTTCATGATTGTGCTGGTTAGAGGGAGGTTTCTGTTTGACAGCTGTGTGTATTGTCTTTCTTACAGGAATGGGGAGTCACTCGTCTCACCTTCGAATATGACTCGGAGCCGTTTGGTAAGGAGAGAGATGCAGCTATCGTCAAACTGGCCAAGGAAGCTGGCGTGGAGGTGGTGATAGAGAACTCCCACACCCTCTACGACCTGGACAGGTACGGGGAGAGCAAGGGCAGAGGTGCTGCCAGGGCTAGGCAGGGATTGTGGTGTCTGGGATGACTCTGGTCTCCCTCCGTTACGTTGCTACATCGGTTGATCGCTGTCACCCTCTGTGAGCCCAGAAGGTGTCAACAGGATTAAGTCTGCGCACGGGCGCTTTTGCTTTGGACACGTCAAAGTGCAGACAGTGACGTGAATGTGTGCAAAGGTGTTCCCTCAAGCTCATTAAACTCTGTACTTGACAGTCGTCAAAGTTGCTCATCTGTGCCCTGTGAATTGCTCTCCTTGAGCGTGTCCTCACCGCGTCGATTGCAGTTTTTGTTTCATTGTAATAAAGATAGTGGAGCTGTTGTCTCAAGGCAGGCTTGTAACTGAAGGATGTGCCAGGACACATGGAAGCAGTAGAACAAGGTAGATTGGGGCAAACTTACTCAAAACCTTGAATGCCTTGTCTGTTGTGTATTTGCCTCGCCTTTGAGTTTATGTATCTCACTTATATATGACCTCCTTAAACAGTGGAGACAGTCTTTCAGCTGAGACTCTAAGGTATGCTTGACTTCAGCCATGCTTCAGTACTAAGAGGTTGCTTGCTGCTTTTTTTTTGCTGCTTTTTATGTTTTTTTTGATGACTTGTGCCAGTAATGCATGTAGATTTCCTCCTATAAATCTTTAGCATCCATAATTTCCTGTGGGAGAAGAGCTTTGCAATTAGCATGTGCTGTGTGGAAATGTTTGTCTTTGGAGTGAGGGGGATTCTTCTTGAACCTGTCTTGTGAGCAGACCCTGCTTTCCAGTTTCTGCATTTTGCAGACCGTGGATGCTGCTTATTACATTCTCACATCCTTCTTGGTGTCATCTTTGTCTTTTCCAAAGTGGGCAGTCCTGGTTAAGTTTTCAGATGGAATCTATTCCATATCTGAGTTTTGTCACCTTTCTGGGTGTTTCTAGAGATGGAGAGCACTAGTGAAAACATCAGCTAGTGTTTAAAACAGAGGAAAAACTCAGATTTTTACTGCTATAATGTTTCTTCCCTTAACAGTCACTAGCTTTCTTTCTCCTTTTTCCAAGGGCCACTAAACACTCAAACTGATGTCTCAGAGCTCCCTTCCAGAATAGTCAGAGCTTTCTGAGAGGCTGCCACTATGTAATAAGTTGAAGAATGCATAGCCATGCATATGGAGAAACAACATGACTAATGCTGCATTTAATCTGATATTTTTATCAGCTGAGCATGTGGTATATAGGGAAATTTTTAAGCTGCCTTTCATCTTCAGCTATCCCAGACAGCTCACTGCGTCAGTAAACGTTGTCATCGTGCTCTTTTTTGTTCCTTCCCAGAGATTTCATGAATCATGTTAAGCAGCACAAGCCCCTAGCTTAGGTCTGTGTAGGATTTCTCCTCCTGTTGGAAAAATGAATTCCTACTCTATCCTGTATTTCAGAGAATTTTCTGTCTGCAGGGACCTTTTCCTTTATCCCAATTTATTGTGCTTGCTTTAAAAATGTTCAGTGAAGGATCTACTCAGATTGCTTAGGGAAATGCAGGTAGAGTACATCAACTGAATCTCCCCTGCCCTAGGCTCAGATGTCAAGAATAGATTTTGAGGCACAGCTTCCCTTAACCAAGGCTGAATTAACCCTCCAGCATATTGCACATACTCATTCACTGATTCCATTAGTATTTCCTACCCGTCTGCCTAATGCACATTAGCAGACTCTCCACTTTGTCATGTCCACTTTGTCCTTGAAATGCTTTTCTTTCTGCCCTCATAGCATGCAGACAGTTTTAGGGCAAGTGTTACATGAAGAAGCTATTAGTTTGGGTATTTCTTGATGTTCTTTAGAGCTCCTGGGTGAATGCTGGCTGTTGAAGAATGGCTTTGTTTTGTGCCATTTCTTTCTGACCTCCCAGTCTCTAACATCTTCTGATATATTTCCTTAAAAAGAGTAGTAACCTCCCTAAGTGCTTGCATGGTGAATACACATGCAAAAGTAAATGCACGGTTTTTTTCACTGTGCTGTTACAGTCTCTGCTTGGTTTTTTTTTATGCCTCCATCACCTCTTGGCCCTGTAAATATCCTGCAGTGTCTGTTCAAGGGATTTTTCTTTTTTAAACCACTTGGGCTTTTTTAGAAAGGTTTCTCAAACATCTGTTTGGGTTGAGAGGTGCAAGGAGGCTGCTTTTGGGGGGTTTCATTTAACCTACTCAAGTTTAGGGTCTTTCTATCTTTGGTTTTATGAAAGACTCTGCCTTCTGTTGTCTTTGCTGATGATATTCTTTAAATATTTTGACTGTTGCCAGCTCCCTGAAATATTTTGCGGTCGTTTGTGTGCAGTTTCAGGACTTCACCTCCAAATCGTCTCAGCTGCCCGTCGCTGTTTTGTTTCTCAGATTGTTTCTTTTTGCTGAGCAAGCTTCCTTACTTTTATGCACCTTTTTTTTCCTTGAAATAAAAGCCATTGTGGTGTTCTTTGCTCTGGAAGGATGTTAAATTGACACATGCCAAAATGCCGCTTAGAGCAGGCAAGTGATAGTTAATGTTTTCAGCTTCTTTGTGGGTTCTTCATGAATTGTTCCATGGAGCAGTCATTTATGGCAACTAGGAAATGGGGTTTTGGCAGGCGGCGGGATGCAACAGCTCCCCAGTCTGTGTGGAGGCAGCTGAAGTCACCAGTTACTCTGACATTTCCTGGTTCTTGGCATCGCTGAGGTTTCTCAGCAGGTGGTAATACAGTTCTAATATTGTATTTCTCCTGGAAACCTCTCGGAGTGTATCACCCTCCAGTCGTGTTACTCGGTCTTTTAACTCATGGTATGTGTTGTCCCTCTTCTCACCCTACTGTTTCTCCTGCATAATTAGTAACCTGGTGATAGCCTCCTGCTTCTCCTCTTTCTTTAATCAAGTTTCTGACAAGATTGTCAAGCCTGGTTTTAAACAATTTAATCTTTTGCTTCTACACAAATGATTGCAGCAGTCCTTCTCCTTTTTCCCCTGTAGTGTATTCCTGGTACCACCTCCACCAGCTCCTTTTTAAACATTTACAAAGAGCCTCTTCAGTCAGCTTGTGAATCTGACCAGTTTTACCCAGTAAGCAGATGACAATATGCTCCTTGTTGGCGCTGCCAGCATAGCTGTGTGATTATCACAGCATCTTTCCCCTCCTCTGCTGCAGAACAAGGAGAAGGCTATAGAAAATCAGCATCAGTGCTGGAAAATACCATTAAGAAAATCTAGGAACTTCCATCTGAGATGAGCAATGTTTAGATTGTAGGAGGACGCTGGTTGAACTGTTTCTGCAGGGGAGTTGGACTAGATGATCTCTAAAGGTCCCTTCCAACCCTACCATTCTATGACACAAAAGATCACCTTTTCAGTGTCAGCTTATCCTACTCAAAGCCTTTACTTGACAATTCTTCATTCTGGCAACTTCCATCTGACAGGTTGTTTTGTCCCTTCTTTGGATCTGTGTGTTTTCTCCTCCTTAGGATGTAAATCCTCCGTAGGCTGCTTGCTGACGGTCAGCGTTGTGCTTGCCGTAATCCCAGGCAGGCTGGGATTATTCAGGGAGTGGTTTAGGTCAGAAAACAACACTGTGGGTCTAGCATGCATCAGGAGCAGCTTCTCCTCGAATATTCTAGCCTAAAGATGAAACTAGAGTTAAATTTGACTTAATAGGTGTGTGTACTAAGGTAAAGGAACCGAGCCACGGGGAAGCAAGTGTATCTTGGTGGTTCTGCTGTTCATAGTTACACTATGCCAAAAAAGGGCTTTATTTCCATCTAGGAAGGTGAAGTCAAACTTTGCCTGCCAGACCTTGTTATCCTCACGTTCTCTCCCCATGCTGATACTTGGCCTGTCCTCAAGTCATTTCTTCATCTTTCATCTGCTCATAGGTGTTGTTCTGCAGAAGTTGCCTTGTGCATTCTTTGTCCAGCATCTGTTGTGTGGTAGATCTGTTGGTTCTTTCTCCACCTCTTCTTTGAATCTGTAGAAATACCCCTTGTTCTTATGTACTCCTCACCGTGCACGAGCTCTCTGGAGCAAGGATTTAGAGCAGAGCAATTGCATAAGCTGGTGAGGCTAATGAAACAGTCAGTGTGAGTGGTGAGTTGTTGAGCAGCCTGCTTGCCGAGTGCTGGCAGCCAAGGAAGCAGGGGGGAGCACATTCAGGCTCTCCTTGCCAGAACCAGGCCCTGTCATTTGCAAGCAAGCTGAGGTGGTGGGCTTTTTTGAGGCAAGCAGCTTTCTCTAGCCCAGTAGCCGTCCCACTGGAGGTGCAAGTCAGAACCTCACACCTGTGAGAGGTGTAAGATGCTCTGCTTATAAACGAGTGGTGTCAGAAGTAGCTTTAGTCAGGTTTTGGTTGCTTGCTTTCTTGAGATAAAATGTGACTGACGGTCGAAAAGACCCTTTTGACTTCTGGCATCAAGTTAGTAGTGTCAGATGGTGCTGGGCAGTATCTTGCTGGTAGCAGAGCCGTTTTTGTGTGTGCACACTACCACCAGAAGGCTGGGGTTTGTATGGTTGAGAGGTGATTCTGCTCTTCTCTGTTCCACTGAAAGTGGAAGAATAATCATAAACTATGTATATAGTAATAGAAATATAAACTAATATGTGTGTGTGTGTAAATAATATATAAATGCATATAAACAGATATAGATGCTGAATTACTAGATAAATATTTATGTAGTGCTATAAACTACAACAAAGTGGAAGAATGTAGTCTATGAGTTGTGCTGGGGGACACATGAGATGAAGTTATCAAATCCTGAGGGGAGAGCTGCCTTTTTCTGTCATTGAGGAAAGTCCTGTGAGGTTGTACTGCCTGGATTAGAAGGATAGTTGGAGGAAGGAAGGGACTTCTCCTTGGGGGCTGCCTGTACATGCAACACTACAATACCCACTCTGTGTAACATTAGATGTTGTACAATCCCCAATACATGATACTTCTTTTCGTGGCAATATTGTGAAAGGTTCCAATTTGGTTACATAATGCTAGTGTCAGGTGCTGTGAAATGTGCAACTCATCCTAGTCCTGTCCCTTAAAGATTTGTGTCCCAGATCCAAGAGCTGTCTGCTTAGGAATTTAGGAGCTGTACGAGGTGACTTCACTCGGATTCACACTCATGAGGATGTCACAGACACTGGCATCCACCTGCAAGTCGCAGTGATTTTTTCCTCCAAGAAGCCGTTCCACAAAGGTTTCAGTTGTGGATCTGGGATGTGGTATAATCGTGTGGGTCCTGGACTGAGCTGCAGCCTCAGCACATCTCTGGAAGACGACTGAAAGAAAAAAAAACACCAACAGAGGCAGCAGGGCAGCAGTTAAGCTGATTCCCCACCCCCCATCTCCAGGCAAACACGGTACAGCTTTGTCACGTTTACTCTTCCAAGCTCTGAACTGCTCTGGAACACAGTGAGCTTCTGTCTGAGTGCTGTGCCTGGAAATGCCTCACCTCCCTGCCAGCGCCGGAGCTGGTTTGCTGGGGATCCCTGGTCGGGCTCGTTTAGGGGACCCAGTGCTCGGAGCAAGCTGCAGGGAGGGTGTGGGTGGGTGCTATTGCTGAGAGTCGGTGATCTCTGGCCGTGCCAGGGCTGGTGCACAGAGACAGGCAGCCGAGCAGCAGCCGCGCTGCTCCCCAGCGTGAGTTGCCAGCTGCGGGGTGGGATGGCAGTGCTGTGCCCACGCGTGCCTCGTGCCCATGGCTTCTTCCATCCCTGTCCATTAGACCCTTTTCCTTCCCGTGTTTACTGCAGAAGCCAGGGAGGGAGCTGCAGGCGCCTTGGTTTTCAGTCGCCCGTGGGATCCCCCCATGGCACGGCACGGCACGGCACGGGGCCGGGAGCAAGCCGGGGCAGGCCGGCATGTCGCTCCGCCTCGCTACACGTGCTGCTGCCCGGGGGGAAGGGAGCGCACATGGAGGCTGCCGGATCGCTGGGCTTTAAGCCCAGCCCCTTGCATAAGCTGTTGGCTGTAGCGGGTGGGGAAGGGCTGCTGTGCCGTGGGGTTGGCTGCCGTCACTTTATGTAATGCTGGCGATGCCGGTGCCGTCTGCTTTGCTGGGAACTCCTTCCTCTCCCTTGCCAAGCATCTTTTAGGCTGGAGATGCTCACCTTGCTCAGAGAGGCTTCTCAAACCACTCTCTCCAAGGAGAAAAATAACACTGAGCAGGCTGTGGGTGCTCAGTGAAGTAGAGGAATGGGAGACCCGTGGCTGCCTTTTCTGTAGCATGATCTGACACAGATGAATAGCATGAGAAAGGTCTGCTTGTGACCTTGTGGCTTGGGGGGAGGGTGGTGATTTCTCTAATCACTGGGAGAAGAGAGAGGAATGACGCAAAGTGAGATTTGTCTCGCGGGAGAGAGGCAGAGGAGGGGTCAGTAAGGTCGGAATGAGGTTAGGGTGTCTCAGGGTGCCAAGGGTACAGATGCAGGTCTGGGATTTGCCACCTTGGAGAGACAGAAAGGGAGTAATCTGATTCAGATTCCATACAAGGGTCTGATGAGCAGCTCAGGGAGAGAGACATGATGCTAAGCCTGCTTCAGCTGGAGCTGGCTTGTTGGTTTTTCTCATGGAGATGAGTTAGTACGTGGGGTTTTGATTTCTGGTGTGTTTTGTGTGTGTTTGTTTGGGTTTTGATATCACACTGAAGGGTGCATCAAGTGGAAGCTAGATCTACCAGGATTTCTGGATCCAAGGCAAAAGGCTATCCTGAGCAGCGATAGCAGGATGCGGTTTGGCTCTTGTTTCCTTACATTTTCTGTCGGTAGCTCTTTCACCTTGCTTATTTTCTCTCCAGAATAATTGAGCTGAATGGCCACAAGCCACCCCTCACCTACAAGCGCTTCCAGGCCATCATTAGCCGCATGGAGCTGCCCAAGAAGCCGGTGAGCACCGTGATAAGCCAGCAGATGGAAACGTGTAAAGTAGACATCCAGGAGAACCACGACGACGTGTATGGGGTCCCATCACTGGAAGAGCTGGGTAAGTGGCAGGAGTAAAGGCAAGGGTTAACTGCCAGCTCAAACAAGGTCTAGTGAAATTGTTTCTGGTGGCCGGTGTGTGCCCAGGACAGCTCCAGTGTTTTCATCTGACCTGGGCTGCTTCTAGCTGTAGGAGCAGCCTAATGTTTTCTAGGCTGTGCCTCATAGAAACAGCCTGCTGTCCCTTGCACTACCCTTCATGCACAGTGTACCTTGCTCTCTCTCTGTATCTGTCCTCATCTCTGCTATACTGAGCATGTAACCACCCTATCAATACCTCATGTCCTCACTACTGTTGTCCTCCTGATGCCACCTCTGACACATTGTGTAACAGATCTGAAGAGGTAAACTAAGTATTGCAGGCTTAAATCATATCATTCAGGTATTGCCAAGCAAATGGGAGTTTAACGAGACAAAAGATACTGCAGAAGCTTCTTTCTCCCGTCCTGCAGTGCCTTTTAGTCCTCTATTTTTCTTGGAGAAGGAGGGTGAAGAGACAGCTGAGGCATGAGCAATGCCAGGCCTACATCAGGGAAGTGAATCTAAATGCAAGGGAAGAAAGGATTAATGCAAAGTACTGTGAGCATGGATGACTGGAGGCTCCATACCAGCTTTATAGGAGTGTGACTTTGTACCTTAAGTCACAGTTTCAGCAGTACTTCACAACAGGAGTATCTTAAGAGCCTCAGTCCTGGGCAGATCTGCTTCCTTTAATATCTGGGGGGAACTGTGTTAGCATCAGTTCTTCCCAAGCACCAGCTTTCAGCAGAACAGGAACCTTGCCAGGAGCAGCCAGGCTATGCCCACGCTAGTGTCCGTGGCAAGGTATTTTATAAGGCAGAGCGTGGTGGTCCTACTTTTTAGCAGGGATTTGGACTTGGATGACCTTTAGATGTCCCTTCCAAACCCTGCCATTGTGTGATTCTGTGATGGGTCCCTTTTCCAGCTGCTGTGGCCTTTGGACCAGAGCCCTTTGAGTAGTGCTGACACACAGAGACAATGGGGAAAGTCCCCAGAAGGCTGCCTGAAGCATTGCAGGGAGAGGCCCTTGTAGTGCAGTGTCAGTGCATGTGTTCCACATGATTTGCCTGCCATAGGAGGACTAGGGCAGCAAATAAGCCACGTTAGGCAACTCTGGAGTGTAGTGTCTTGCTGTTATTAATGCTTAATCCCATCTATACCCTTTGCTTAGGCGTGGCTTTAAATCTTACAAAACTCTTTCCCTCAGGCTTTCCTACAGATGGTCTTGCCCCTGCGGTTTGGCAAGGAGGAGAGACAGAAGCCTTGGCACGGCTGGATAAACACTTGGAAAGAAAGGTAACACTGAGTTTTTTTTTTTAAGTAGCAATTCCTCCAGGCTGTGGCTCCAAACAAAAATTATTGAGCCTTGGCCATTGCTGTGTTTCCCCACTCGTCCTAGCAACAGTCACAGCATGCACCTCTGAAAGGGGTGTTTGGGTGGTGTTGACTCCTGTGATCCTGGCTTGTGTGTGGAGCAGGGAGCTCCTGGCTTTCCCCAGACCCAAAGCTGTGTATTAATGATACTGCTGTTTGGATTCTTTTCCTTGTTTTTTGCCCTTCAGTTCCTTTGAGAGGAATGCAGACTTGGAAACTCTCTTATGAGTTGCTCAGTCTCTGCCTCACACCATCTCATTTTTCCTTTAGCTGAGATATTGGCAGGAGTTATTGAGTCACAAAAGAACGCCTCCCCTTTGTACATTGGCCTGGTAATGTGCTGTATCACTGGCATACCTTCAACCTCTTCCTAAAATACCCCATCTTTTTTTCCTGTGGGGCACATGTTCTTCATTATAGTGCACAAGGCAAACGATTTCAAAGTAATGAAAGGTGATCCAGCTGCAGAGGCATGACAGTTTTTAACAGCTTGTATCTTTTTAATGCTGGCTGGCTTGGTGCACTTGTAGAGATCAAAGCATAAATTCCTGTGCTGAAGGGGGAATGAACCATCAGTTTAATTCTCCACACAAAGGTCTGGATTTCCCCTAATTTTCTTGTTTCAGTGTGTGAAATGAACTCAGTCATACCTGCACATAAACACTGCCGTTGATATATGTCCCTAGAAGCTCTCAGGGTTATTAGCTCCTGCATGCAAAGCAAATTTAGCCCAAATGACTAAATCTTAGAGCAAAGGTTTGGCATTTCTTGAATGGAGCGTGGAGGCTGAGACTGCCCGCTTCAGCTTCTCCCCCAGAGAGAGATGGCTGGAAGTGAATAAAAGAAGACCTGAGTGGCTTTGCCACTCACACAGAACCATGCCCTTTGTGGTGTCTCACAGCTGTTGGGGTTTTTTTTTTCTGACTGATTTCTCCTGAATATGTCTAGGCTTGGGTTGCAAATTATGAAAGGCCACGGATGAACGCCAACTCGCTGCTGGCCAGCCCCACGGGCCTCAGCCCCTACCTGCGCTTCGGATGCTTGTCCTGCCGCCTCTTCTACTATCGCCTCTGGGAGCTGTATAAGAAGGTAAGGCAAAAGGTTCCTGTGGAGAACAGGCTCGTTTTGAGCATAGGGAGCGTGGTGCTGGTTCCCAGGGAGCGTGTCAGAACGACTGCAAAAGTCACCTCTTGTTGCCTCTCTTGTGTGTGACTGTCAGGCTAAGCTTGTTGCCAAAGCTCTTGAGTGAGGAGAAGCGATTCTCCTGTATATAGTGGAACAGACCTTAAATCTGCTGATACCACGTTCTTCAGCCTGGACTCTTGTGTTGGGAGCTGTGTAGAGTTTTTTGCTGTTAGTTTTGAGTCATTGAAGTCTCTCGTTGGTGTAGTGCTGAGGTAAAAAGCAGTGCTCTAACGTCAGCACCTGGAGGTTCTGGTAAAGGAGGATCTATAACAGACTTGGGAATGGTGTGTGAATGCATGGGTGGCCTGCAGCTCAGCTTAATGAAACCAGTCCTCCCCTGCTTGTGAATGGCCTTGTTCTCTCCTCCACAGGTGAAGAGGAACAGCACACCCCCCTTGTCTCTGTACGGACAGCTTCTGTGGCGGGAGTTTTTCTACACAGCGGCCACAAACAACCCCAAGTTTGATCGTATGGAGGGGAACCCCATCTGCATCCAAATCCCCTGGGACAGGAACCCCGAAGCCTTGGCCAAATGGGCAGAGGGCAAGACAGGCTTCCCTTGGATTGATGCAATCATGACCCAACTGAGACAAGAAGGGTGGATCCACCATCTGGCCAGGCACGCGGTGGCCTGCTTCCTGACCAGGGGCGACCTCTGGATCAGCTGGGAGTCAGGAGTCAGGGTGAGTCTGGCATTTCCAGAGGCTTGCAGGAGGCCATAAGGAAAACAAAGTCTCCCTGGCCCTCGCTGCAAGGATGAGCACACAGGTATGGCTTTTGCTTCACATGTAAAAATTGCATGGAAGAGAGGATTCGCTCGTGGGCCTTTGGCCTGCCAACAGCCCTGACTTCTTTCTGCCTTCTACCATGAGCCTCTGACAATATCAAAGAGTCTCCAGGAACCATAAGTGTTAGTGGGATACACTGATTCAGTGATGGGCTTGGCAGTCTGAGGTGTGAGTGGTTGGACTCAATGATCTTAAAGGTCTTTTCCAAGCAAAACTATTCTGTGAGTCTATGATACAGAGTAGGGTTTGGGGGGCTTTCATACAAGAGTTCTTAGTTAATCTCTCTTCTTTGCAAGTTCAATGTCACTTTATAACCAGCCCTTTTTCCCCATTGTATAATCCACCACTGCTGGTCAGGATTGGCTTGTCACAGAGCTGACAAAGCAGAGCATAGCTGAAAGCACAGCATGTGTGCGTGGATGTGAGCAAGTTACTGCTGACACCTGTCCACCTCTCAGTGCCAGTGTGCCCTGACACCTTCAGAGGGCTTCTTGCTCTTGCTCTGGTGTTGGCTCTTCTGTGCAGCATCTGCCTGCTTCCCACAGCTGGAGCTGCTTCCCACGGTTGGTGCTTTGCACTTGTCACACCTCCCGGGTTAGGATCGATACCCAAGGATCGATGTGACACTGGGCAGTGCTTTAGTGTGTGGCTGCATGGGGGATAAACCAGCACGTTACCAGCTAGAGCAGACAGTGCCTCCCTGTGTGAAAGCATCAGGAAGTGGCCTCAGTCCTTTTAGTGATCATCTTCTCCTTTGAGTCTGGAGAAAGTTTAGTCTGGAGGAGGCTTGAGGGGAGACACAGTCACTCTCTTACAAGAGAGTAGTAATGACGTAGGGTCGATCTCTTCTCTCCTAAGTAACAAGTGGGACAAGATGGAAATGGGCTCAGATTGCCCCAGGGGAGGGGCAAGGAGGAAGAACAAGGAGCTGAGGCAGAGCTGTTTCCCTGAGAGGGTTGTCAACTCCTGTGCCAGGCTGCCCAGGGAGCTGGGGGTGTCCCCAGCCCTGGAGCTGCTGCAAAGCTGTGGAGCTGAGGTGCTGAGGGCCATGGGTTAGCAATGGACTTGACAGGGTGAGGGGAGGGTTTGGACTCCATCATCTTCAAGGTCTTTTCCAACCAAAATGATTCTATGATTTCATGCTGCTGTGATTCCTGGGAGCTCTTCTTGTAGCTCGGCGTCTGCCCTTTGCAGTGGAACCCTGGGCCCTCCTGCCCCAAAGCCCTGCCTGCCTGGGGAGGCTCTCACTGCCTTTCTCTCCCATTGCTGCAGGTATTTGATGAACTGTTGCTGGATGCAGATTTCAGTGTCAATGCAGGCAGCTGGATGTGGCTTTCCTGCAGCGCCTTCTTCCAGCAGTTCTTCCACTGTTACTGCCCCGTGGGCTTCGGACGTCGCACGGACCCCAGCGGGGACTATGTCAAGTAAGTGCTGGTTTGATCTGGGAGCCCAGGTCAATTCAGTAGCTGGCAAGTGCATGATGCTTCTGTGCATTATGAATGCTGCCTGGCTGCCTTTCAAGTGGTGTTTGTGCATCATTTCTTCTCTGCTTGCAGGAGGTATTTACCCAAACTCAAGGGTTTCCCCTCACGGTATATCTATGAACCATGGAACGCCCCAGAGTCTGTGCAGAAAGCAGCCAAGTGCATAATTGGGGTGGATTACCCCAAACCCATGGTGAACCACGCAGAGACCAGTCGCCTCAACATCGAGCGCATGAAGCAGATCTACCAGCAGCTCTCACGCTACAGGGGCCTCTGTAAGTACCAGAGGATGTGGAAACACCAAGGTGGGGAGAGGCTTCTTCCTCCCCAGGTGTGTTTTGCTTCTCAACCCTGATCCTCTTCTCTAGGTTTACTGGCATCAGTCCCTTCATGTGTAGAAGATCTCAGCGGCCCCGTCTCAGACTCGGCCTCAGGGCAGGGCTGCAGCAGCAGCACGGGTGAGTTGAAGCTATTTCACTGCTTCTGAGAGAAATCCATGTCCACTTAAAGGCTACGGGCAGGAGAAAGCAATCCTTTTGTAATTAGAAGAGGGTGTGTAGCTAGGAATACGTAGACCCCGTTCACCTTCCTTTAGGCTTTCTTCAGCAAGCCTTGATTCTTAAAAGGGCTGAAGAATAGAAGTTCATGAAAGTGAATCTTCCATTTCCTACATGGGAACACATGGCAACCACGTAAGGGAGAAGTGCAGCTCATCAGCTGTAATGAAGCTGTCCCCCATCAGAGGGTACTTTTGTGTCTTGTCTGGGAGACTGCGTTATTCTGCTTTTAACATAGGGATTCTTTCCAAAGTTTTCAAGGAGGCTGGGACAACATCTCTCTGTGCCTCTGCACTGCATATTCTTCCTTCTGCCAGCTCTGCTGCAGGTTAGGTCAAGGCCTGTGAGATCTATAGGCAGGAGAACCTTGCAATGACTCTTCTTCCTCTGCAGCACTGCGGCTGTCACAAGCAGACCAGGCTTCTCCCAAGCGCAAGCACGAGGGAGCAGAAGAGCTGTGCACTGAGGAACTGTCCAAACGAGCCAAGGTGACGGGTCTCCCTGCTTCAGAAATCCCTGGCAAGAGTTTGTGATTGTGAGCAGTCCCTAAATGACCTGGGGGCTGCCCAGATGGGCTGTGGAGGCTCCTTCTCCGGAGACATTCAAACCCAGCTGGATGAGTTCCTGTGTGACCTACTCTAGGTGGTCTTGCTCTGGCAGGGGAGTTGCACTGGATGAGCTTTCAAGGTCCCTTCCAACCCTTAGGATTTTGTGATCCTGTGGAGGGAAGTGGCTCTTAACTGGAATTCCTCATCCCTGTAATTTAGCAGTGCTCTGCCCTCTTGTTTTGCCACTGTTTCCCAAGCTGTTCACTCTGTTACCCAGAGACAGCAGGACCCTGTTGCTAGCACAGTCACAGCACCATGGGTGGTGGGTTTGCTCCAGTGAGGCTGCTTCTCCTTCTGCAGCCAGATGCACAGAATTGGGGAAGGGTGCAGGCTGGAGGAGGGGCAGCAAGCAGGTCCACTCATCTGCCTGGAATTCTCCAGATCCCACAGGGCAGGAGCTGGTAGCACAGTTCTGCCAACTTCTCAGTACGAGAAGGAGATCCAAAGCAAATCTTCTCCTTTGCTTTCTCCTACAGCCAACGACAAGCACCTCGCAAGCTAAGAGAGAATGCTGAAGAGGTGACCAGAGGCGGAGGAGGGACTGCTGCCACCGAGGGACTGGAATTCGTGAGCAGCAGGATAATCTGGGCTCATTTCACTGTGTAATTCCAATAGCTGCCACGAAAGGGCGCTGCATTACTTGTGCTTGGGAATATTTGGCTTCCTGGTCCCTAAAGAGCCAAATCTCTCTCTTCTTAGCCATGCCCAAAATCTGCCTACACTTAAGGGGACAAAAGCCTTCTGTCAACTCGTTCACTCCCAGGTGTAACTTCCCTTTCTGACAACGGCTCAGCGCGTGTGGCTCGATGTGTCGGTGTAGGGAGCAGCATCTGTGCACCTCCAACACCAAACATCCTCTCTCATCCCTAGTTCCAGGCGCTGGGCTGTGTGTGCTGATGACTTCACATTGTGGGTAGGGGTTGAGAAGGAAGCTGCTACAATAACAGAAATAGAGCCTCTGTCCTACAAGAGAAGAGGAAGACCTCAGGATTGCTTTTGTTTGGGTAGACTCAGGGGGGATTCAATGTTTTCTGAGTTAAATCATGGTGGTACTTGTGTGGGATGGAAATGAAATGAAGGACAACTGTAGCACAAGAACAAAGGAATGCAAACTGTGTGTACACTTGAAAGGCACTTAAATCTTTCCCAGCAGAAGAATCACTGCTGCAAGGTGAGCCACAGTGCTATTGCCCAGAAGGGGCAGCTTCAGAGCAGTTTGATCTCTTGGGGGCAGGGAGGCACTTGGAGACAAGGAGACACTCTTCAGAAAGTTGGATCCTGACCTGAGAGGAGT
The DNA here is from genome assembly GCA_013401255.1 of Urocolius indicus. NCBI lineage: Eukaryota > Metazoa > Chordata > Aves > Coliiformes > Coliidae > Urocolius > Urocolius indicus. Next base: position 3,477 of record WBNH01004298.1, on the reverse strand, counting down.
AAAGCAGTCTCCCAGAAGCTTCCTTGGCTGAGGGAGAGTGGTGTGTGGGGTGCAGCCCATGGGATGCCCTTGGCAAGGGAGCTGTGCCTCTGCATCACTCAGCCCCTTGGCCTTTCTATGGGTGTTTGCTCTTCCCTCTACTGCTGCCTGCATTTGGAGTTGCCACTCCAGTGCCTGCACACTGCTGCTTCTCACCACAGGGTTTCCTGCTGGTGCTTTGTCACAGCCCGGCAGGACAACTGTGGGGCTCTCCTGGCTCCTAACCATACCCTCCTTGGCCTGCTCCTCTCCCACCTCACTTCAGCACAGTGCTGGGAGGGTGGTGCTGCAGAAGAGCCTCTTGTTGGCCATTTTCAGGAAGGATGAGCTGGAGCAGCTGACCCCACATAATGGACTGTGGTTGGCACTGTTTTCACTTGCTGTCCAAAAGCTTTTCCCCTAGCCTGGCACAGAGTGAGAGGCTATATGTGAGCTGTGCAACTAACAAGCTGTCTCCCATTCTGTCTGGGATAACCAGATGTGGCTTTGGAGCCTGTGTTTGAGCCCAGAGCCATGGGGCTGCAAATACAAACTGACTCCAATGTACATGGGGAACCCCAGAGTAGTTGAAGTGGGGCTGTGGGTTAATTTATTGAGTAGCTGAACACCCTTTCTTTCCCACTAGTCTCTCTGGGGCATTGACTCTAGATTCCTTTTCCCAGGGGAATCCACTGGGCAGACTGACCAAGTAAACAAATCACTTTTCCTGCCCTTGCTTTCTTCTAAACAACTACTCACAAGAGTCTGCTTGGTGGATAACCCAGTACTCAGCAGGTTTTGTCTCCTTCAGCCTGACCCTGACCTTACTCCCACTGTCTTGAGAGTAGAAAGGTGTAAAGAAACAGAGACCCTCACCTTTCCTACATGGAGAAGAAAGGGAAAAGCATGCACTTTGTACACTGAGGTTACAGAAATTGTGACTTCTGGCATTTGGAGAGTTTCCTGCTTAGGCAATGGTTTGTAAATATGATTGGGGGGGCGGTTTATATATATGTATATGTATAAAAATGTCTTTAATCCTCTCTGCTGTGCTCCAAATTATTTCCGTTGGTAAGTGGCATGTTTGGGGGCTGGATTCATGGGGGTAAGGAGCCAAAGGGAGAGGAGGCACAATCTCTGAGTGATCTCTTAGAAGGGTTTGTGGGTAAGAAGGACATGACAGAAAGTTCTGTTGGCACCTAGAAGAGCTGCATTCAGGTAGTGGAAAGAGGAAGGGCATGGAGAAGCAGAAAGGCAGCCACAGATACAGGGAAAACTTTCTGGAAGGCCTGACCAGTTCTTGGGGAAAGAAAAAGCCCTCCATGACTATTGGTGACAATACTGTCTGTGTTTCAGGAAGCAACAGAGCATTGCTGGAGGCAGAGGTGACAAAGGCAAGCAGCATGAGATGGGTGCCAGTTGGGGTGTTTCTGCTTCCTGGGATAACAACAGTTTTCTGGGGCCAGGTGACAATGGCACTCCTAAAGCAGGCACAGGGTGAGCCCTTCCCCAGGAAGCACAGCTGAGGTTGGATACCAAGTGTGTGGTGGCTCTGGGGATGTCCCCCAGGGAGGTGTGGAGGCAGCTGGAGCCTGGGAGAGCCACAAAACCACAAACACTGTGAGTGTCCTTCAGCATGAGGCTCCTGGCAGTGACTGAGCCTTTGCTCTGACAGTTCCTCAGCCAAGTCACAAGGTGATACTAAAGGGATGTCCTTCTTGTAGGACATTGAGGGGCTGGAGCATGTCCAGAGATGGGCACCGGAGCTGGGGAAGGGGCTGGAGCACAAGTGTGATGGGGAGCAGCTGAGGGAGCTGGGGGGGTTTAGCCTGAAGGAGGCTGAGGAGAGACATCAGCACTCTCTGCAACTACTGACAGGAGGCTGTAGTGAGGTGGGATTCAATCTCTTCTCCCCAGGAATGAATGACAGGATAAGAGGAAAGCCCTGGAGGGATCCCAAAGCCGTGGAGCTGAGGTGCTGAGGGCCAGGGGTTAGTGATGGGCTTGGCAGGGTGAGAGGAGGGGATGGACTCCATGACTTTAAAGGTCTTTCCAGCTAAAATGATTCTCTGATTCTGTGATTTGAAAGACCAAAAAGCCAGCGGGTGCCTTGTGAGCCAGGACAGAGTCTCTGTTTTGCAGGAGATATGTGTGCCCTCTCCCAGGGACCATGGCTCTGCTGTGTGAGCAAGGAGGGGATGTGCCTGGCAGTACCACAGCCAGAAAGACCCCGGTGGGTCCTAAGGCAAGGCCAGGCTGGAGGCAGCTGGTGGCACTTGGCATAGCCCAGCTAAGATGCAGTGGTGGTAATGTGGCTGCAGCCAAACCACAGCCATGCTGCAGAGGAATCACCTTTCAGTGGGTGAGTTTTCTGCTTGAGATGGAGCTGGGTCAAAGCTCCCCCAGTCCCTGCTGAGTCCCTTAGGTCCTGCCTGTCAGACAGTTCAGTGTGTGCAAAGAGACAGCTGCCTGCCCTCAGGAGGATGGCCTGTGCACCCTCACCATGTGAATGAGGGCTCTTGCCTCCACACCAGACCAGGAGGAACATCTCTCTTGAACTTGTCTGGCAGCAGCCCAGGAGTCCTGAGAGCCAGCAGAGCCGTGTGCCTTGCAGGGCTCTGCTTGTGCTTCTCTGGAGCAGCAGCTGATGTCCTGGGCCTTGGCCAAGAACTAGTACTGTGGCCTCAATGACAGTCAGCTCTGTGGGTGGGAGCTGCTCTAGCTTTAGAGTTTGAGCTGCTACAGCAATGCCACCCACCCCATCCAGCTTGTCCCAGGCAGGAACCAGAGCACAGTGAGCATGCAGGAGGTACCAAAGGTTCTCCTGGTCAGGGGCAGCAGTGGCCTTGGGACCTGCATGGCTTCCTGCCATGGCCTGCAAAGGAGGAGAGGCAGGAGGCAGAAACTTGCTTCCCCAGGCTGCTTGGTGGGGATGTGTGGCAGCCAACAGCCTTCACCCAAGGTAAGCTGCTCCCTGGGCCACAGCTGGATACAGGAGTGGGGCTGCTTGTTCTGGGGTGAGACCTGCAACCTCCAGATGCATTCCCCTCCCGTTCCCCTGCAACCTCGTGCCTGTGGAATGTGTGTGTAAGCTGTTTTTAAAGCAGTCATGTGCTTGCTGCCCTGACGGGCTTCAGGAGGGGGAGAGCTGGTGCTGGGGCTGCCAGACCTGTTGCCAGCCGGGTGTTGCAAACCTGGCACGAGTGGGAAGCACCAGCAGGCTTTGAGCCGCTGCCTCGGGGCATGTCCCCGCCGAGGAGAAGCCCCTTTGGAAATGGCCCTGGGTGTCCCTGGGCTGCACCCTCTGCAGCCGGGGGCTCATGTGGGGAAGGGGGGGGATGGGGGTGTCGGTCCAGCTGTGGGCACATCTGTCCTGCAGCTGCCGCCGGGGACCGCGGGAAGGAGCCCCTGGGCTGAAACACCCCCCTCATCGCTTCTCCCCCTCCCCAACACACACAC
>WBNH01004296.1:306128-355415 GCA_013401255.1 Urocolius indicus | reverse complement strand
GGTTTTATTTCTCGTCTCCCTGCTTTTATTGTTTCTTTAATAAATCAACCCTTTTTCTCCCTGAGTCTGTTTTGCCCGTGACACTAATTGCCGAGTTCTCAACTCACAAGCAGTTTGTTATATTCCTCTCTCTCTCTCCTGTCCAGCTTAGGAGGGGGAGTAATATTATGACTGGGTGGATATTGGCCTAAACCACCACAACATCTCAGAATTACTTTTGATTAAGTAATCAAATTGCACTGAGTACCCTGAATGAGTGATGAACATATAGTTGATGTTTATTGACTATACATTTCAGACCTGGATTATACTGCTATGAGACTACATTTGTTCCATGGAAAAGGCACTAAAGGAATGGAAAATATATCGTCTGAAGTAACTTCATCTCCAGCTGAGTGTAAGTCGACCCTGCTACTCCTTGGAGAAGGAGTTCCTGAAAATTTTTTACTTCCCAAATTCTGGGTTAATCTGTGATTGCTGCTTCTTCCTGAACAGGTGAGCACAGCCCAAAGCTACTTTGGTCTCCCCAAGGACCTCTAATTGCTGCTGGGATTGTCAGTGCAAAGGAGTGTCCTAACCATCCTTCTCTCCTAGGAATAAACTTGTGCTAGTTGTAGGAAGGCTAACCTAAAATCTCTCTTGCTGCTTTCTGACAGGTAAAATTCTCTGTAAATAGGTCTTCAGGGAGTGAACCTACTAGATTTAAAATGCTTATGACATTTAAGTTTATCTTCATATAGGAAGAACAGAATATCAACTGAGACCCATTGCATAAATGTCCACAAAAGATTGCTTTCCAAAGGGCAAAATCCTTAACATCTTCCCCATATAATGGTATATGGTTGCAGGGAAGCCCAGGAAACAGTGTCTATGAATATTTCTGCTCAAGCTTTGAGAAAAAAGAGCTCATTTGGATACTTCAGTATTAGGAGGAGGACTAATTCACCAGGCTCAGGACTCTCTATAAGATCTCTATTAGAATTTTGAGGAAAACTCATAAATATTGTTGTGTTGGGTCTTCTCAACATAGCAAAATTATATCAATCAGTTTGGAAATTGCATGAACTGAAGATGCATCAAATAGGACAGAAAACTAGCTTTCATTCTCTTCGGATCACTTCTGTTTTCTGTCTGCACTCAGAGACAAGGCACAGCTGCTTTTTCCAAAGTACAGTAAAGACTGGGCCAGGATTCAGAGGGATCCTCCTAACAGGAAGAATATCATCTGTCAATCCAATTTAAAACAACAGAGTAAATGAAAATCAACATCCTAAAAGTAATCTTTTCTACAATTACTGGGTTTATTTTAATGTTTGTTCATACACAGTTACCTAAAGCTATGGCACAGCAACCGCAGGCAGGGCATTACCTGTAAAGTATGTTGGATCTCAGTATTTACTTCTCTTCTTGAATTACTTGATTTTGGCTGCAACATCTTTCTGGACATATTTCAACACGTGTTTGTTTCCAATGGTTTTGGCAGATGGCTGTATAAACTCAAGGTCCTGTGATTATGATTCATTTCTCAGTGAATAATTTTGGTTATCAGGTTTGATTGTATCTCTATGTGATTGTATAATATTCATATGTACACTGAAAGAATGCAGGACCTGGGCTGTGCTTACTTTTCTGCCTTCCTAGCATTTTCTGTGTGGGAGCAATCTCAAGACGCGTTTGCAGTTAGTCTGGGCACAGCCAAGATAGATTCAGTGAATGGTGGACACTGATGGACATAGGAAAGAGCCCAGATCCAGGATTCCTACCTGTTTGGAGAATTCATAGGGTAGGCTGTCAGCCAGCAAACTTCTACCTCCATAGCACTTTTAGTTTGGAAGCCATCTCAAGAAGTTTGCATTTAGTCTGCTCAGCAGAGACAGAAAAAGCTATGGCACAGCCTAGTGAGATTCAGTAAACGGTGGACACTGACAAGAACAGGAAAGCACCCAGCCCCAGATTTCCTACCCATTTTGAAAGGTCCTGGGATAGCCTGTCAGCTAGCAAAGTTTTACCTTCCTAAGACTTACAGTGTAGGAACAATCTCGAAATGTTTGCAGTTAGTCTGGTTTGGCTGAAAAAGCCAAAGAGCAGCTGAGAGAGATTCAGTGGATGGTGGACACAAATGGACACAGGAAAATATCCAGCTCCAGGATTCCTACCCATTTTGAGAGCCTCTAGGGTAGACTGTCAGCCAGCAATCTTCTACCTTCCTAGCACTTTCAGTGGAGAAAAATTGTGAATAACTGAAGATTTCTCCCAAAAGACAGAGGCTAGGAAGGCAAGACTTGTTGACTGAAAGCTTACCTGAGGACACTCTGAAATAGCCAGTGTCCAACGTGTTCCATATTTTGTCAGCTGAATCATCTGAATTTTCAGCCTCGGCTCTCCCAGCAAAGTGCAAACATCTTAAGATTTCTTCCAAACTACAGAGCCTAGGAAGACAATTCTTTGCTGGGTGAAAGCTTGCCAAAGAACACTCAGAAACTGGCAGTACTTCTGTGGATCTGAGCTTTCTGGCATCCAGGACTGTCCATCATGCTCCAGCTCTGTCAACTGAGCCCTCTGATTTTTCAGCCTCAGTTCCTCAAGCAAAGTGCAAATGACTGAAAATTTTTCCGAAACTACAGAGCCTAGGAAAGAAAGCTTTATTGGCTGAAATCGTGCCTGGACCTCCTTTGAAACAGACAAGACTTCTGGGGATCTGAGCTTTCTGGTGTCTCTGAGTGTCCGTCATAATCCCTCTGACGGCTGAGCCCTCAGGTGCCCCAGAAAAGTGCAAATATCTGAAGATTTCTTACAAACTACAGAGCCTAGGAAGGCAAGCCTTTGCTGGCTGAAAGCTTGCCTGAGGATCCTCTGAAATAGGTAGGACTTCTGGGGATCTAGGCGTTCTGGCCTCCAACGTGCTCCATTTGTCTGTCAAGCTGGGCCCTCTCATTTTTCACCCTCATCTCCCCCTTTTGTGATAAAGAACAAAACAGTATAGATGAACATTTTCATTTTTTCATGTTTAAGACTAGGTTTCTTGTCTAACAGGTATTATATTCCTGCTCAGATATACATCTTGCTCAGTTATATTATATTTTTATTTATGCATTTATATATTTCAAATTTTTTCCCTAGAATGGATTGTTGTGAGCATGTACATAAACATAACTATTGCTTCATTTTGCCCTTGTGGGGTCTGTCATTTTTTATACTATTATGAGATATGTTAACAGGTAACACAAATGTAATCCATCCTCAAAATCGTACTGTAATTAAACAACATGTCAGAAGCACACAAGCATAAATATTTTGCTATGGGAATGCCCACCTAACAGATGAGGTAACCACACTTGACATTTTCTTCTTAGTCCTCTCAGAAAGCTCTGAGATATAACTGGATCTTGCTATTCAAATGCTTGTATGTACTCATGCCCTAACTTTCCACAGGAACCGTTTCTAATTAGCCTTGTAAGAAATAGTGATGCTGTTTTTGCAGGAATGGAATCCAAGCAATTAACACAAAGAACTTGTGTCGTTATCTGTGTCTTTATAATGTTAACTAACTGGCTGATCTCAGAACTGGTGTCTGCATCTCAGGATTGTTATTTGTAGCTCAAAACTGATGTCTGCATCTCAGGTTTGTTATTTGTAACTAAAGACTGATGTCTGCATCTTTTTAATGTTAACTAGGTAAACGATAGGTCCTAAATATTGGGACTGTGAGGGAATGGGTGACCATTTACAAGAACCAGACATCCTCTGAGGGGACTTTGTAGGCCCCTCGGGAAGGTGTAAATCTTGGAGTACCTAATCAATGGGGAAACAAGGGAGGGACCTTGAGGCTGAGATAGGGAATAAAAAGAGGAATCTTGTATCTATCTATAATTTAATACCAACTAAAGCATAAAACCCTAAAGACATAACCAAAACAAAACAACACAGAATGGCACAAAGATAAAGAGTCTGACCAGCCCTTTAAGACCACCTGCTCCCCACTCCTCCCCTCTTCCTGGCTCAGAGCCCTGATCCCGGTGTTTTTACCTCCATTCCCCCTGAATGACCCAGGGGGGCAGGGAGTAGGGGTTTCAGTCAATCTGTTTCTTACGGCTTCTACTGTTTGTCTAATCTCTGCGTTCTCACCATGGCTTGCAGAGGGGTCTCTGGTCTGGTGCTCCTCCTTCCTTCCTCCTTCTCCGACTGTAGGGTCCGCATGGTTGCCTCCATCTTGTACCACCCTTACACCTCCTGCCAAGCACTTCAAATTCCCATTCCTAAATAGTAATCACAGAGGCACCAGATTGGCCCAGCCGGGCCTTGGGGTGAGTCTGAATCCAGGAGCCGGGGGAGAGTCCAAAAACTTTTTACTGGGTCTTCACTGCAACCCGCTCCCCCTGTTACCAAGCAAAAGCAACTCCTTGCTAAAGCATGACACAGTCTTTCAGAGTAGTATTATTGTATCAGACTACATGGGACTAAACTGGAAAAGGCTGTTGGTCCATCAGGCATGACATGAAGCAAAAGAAAACACTTTTGGGGAAATTTTTTGTAGTGATTTAAGGAGGAAAGGGTTGAGGATGTCACTTGAAATCTTCTGTTTCCAGAGTCACACCACAGGGCTGACGGGCTACTTCAAAAAGAACATAAACATTTACAAACTCTCTCATTGAGAGATGGGGTTCAACTGCAAACACAGATGCTGTTTGCAGGCAGACTTGCTACGCTGCTCCTGGTGGCAGTGAGGCTTTGAGCGAGAAGGTAAACAGCAAGTCAGAGCCAGGAACACATGGGTTTTCTATTATAGGCCTTTTTAGTGTTTCAATCAGGTGTGGTGTAAAATCAGCATGTTACTCTCACCAATACAAGGTTTTTGCAAATTCTGCTGAGATACAGCTGGGCCTGTGGAGTTAACTTGACTAGAAAACAGGAGGAGGATGCTGAAGCTCTGAAATCCAGGCAAAACTCTCATGATTTGTGAGGACAGACTGCTATGTGAAAGGATATTTGTGAGAGGTTTTATCTGAAGAACTCAGGCTTACCTGAAAATTCAATCTAGACTGGGGAGGACAGGAGCTATGAATAGATACAATATTTTTCAGTCACATTTATTAGTTTATAATATATATTACCAGGCAAGAAACAATTTACAAGCATCAGTAAGGGCTCATTTTATTTCTTATATATCCCTCAAAGCCCTGTTTGAAAACAATCCTTTTATGGCAATAAGTGTTACAAAGTTGTAAGGGTGCCTTAAACTTTTGAAAGGTTGAACGTTAAAAATTAAGACTCTAAAGTAAAATAATAATATCTTTATTAATTATAGAAAATCACAGGAAGAATACTCAGCAGACTTTGACCTTTGGTCATGACTTCCTTAGTCTTCTTTCTTCTTTCATTGCATTATCCAAAGCAGGCTTTCTCTATACTAGACCTGGGGCATTGTTCCTGAAGAGGGCAGAGTTCTCTGCAGAGAAGAATTACATGTTGAAGAAGTGGGTGTATGTAGAGTTGTGGGCTTGTGAGCATATGGAGGTGGATTTCCTCTGCATAGTTTGTGAGATTTATACAAGTCCTGCTTACCATAGACAGAGACAGTTCCCATTCTCTTGGTTTGGCCTCTGTTCTAGGAAGGGGAAAAAAGAAAAGAGTTGAGATGCCTCACTCTCAGTGTATGGCAGCCCCTTGAAGAGATTATATAGAAGTACGAGAGGCAGAACATCTCTGTTTCTACAGAAGAGCTTTCAGCAAGGCATGGATTTTCATGAAGCAAAATTAGAGCTGTAGCAAAAGAGGTTGGTAGCTACGAGGCAGAGCTATAAAGCAGTACATGCAGAGTGGAAGGGCCACAAAAGAAGCACAATGATGAGGTTAGTTGGGGGAAAAAACTAGTTATATCCTTAGGGAAATGGGACTGAGGATATGGGAGAGGGCTGGGAGATGCCAGAGAAACAGGTGTCATTCCACAGTGACAGCGAAGCTGACAGAAGTGAGACATTAGGGAGTTGTAGAAGAAAACATATGGAATTCTATTCTATTAATTGCATAAATTTGGAGTTGGGAGATTGTCAAAGCAAAGAGATCACTGCTTCCCAGAGAAGTCTAAGTGAATGTCAGAGCCAGGCAGCTCATGGCTCTTAATGGGCACATTTTCCTTCCCAAACCTACCAATAAGCCTGTTTTCAATTAAAATAGAAACATAGGCTTTGGATGACTTTGCATAGCTCTGCAATACATACATGCCCTTCTCTTAAATTAATACATTCATCTCTGTCCTGTCTCAATGCTAAATTTGCCTGAATTCTTTTTTATGGTCATTAATTGCTTATTTGGATCTCACTACAGATATACTTTTCCTGTAACAATGGTCACATTCCTAAGAGCAAAAGCAAAGACAGGAAGGTAGCAATATGGCGTTAATGAGTTGAATTTTACTTTTCTTTCATAGGTTAGAGTTTATTCTAGCTAACAGGCCTCTTCTAGTCAAAATAAACGAATGCTTCCTCTGATGTTCAGGGAGAGTGTTAAACTTCATCATCTCAACACACTCTAGCTCCCAGTGCATAAATATCCTTTCTCACTGCTTGCTTGTGATGGAAACTGTTCATTATGTTTTGCAGGTACAGCTTCTGAACCTTCATCTTCTTCCTGCTCTCTCCTTGGCTCTGTTTTCTCTTCCATTCTCTTATGAGACTTGCTTTTTCTCAAATGCAACCTTTCTCTTTCTCTTCTCTCCTTCATGCCTTCAGGTTGCTAAAATGCAGGGGGAAAAAAAAGCAGGGAATTAAAAGTGATTCCCACATGCACAAAAAAAAAAAAAAAAACACCAAAACCTCCGTATTTTATTTAAATAGTAATGTGTAATTGCTAAATTAAACATTCCATTCATCTGCTTCAGCAAGATCACCTTTAACATAATGTGCTCAGATTCAACACTCCAGCCAGTTACCATAAAACTCAGAGACAACATGCTTTTGATTACATTCTGTGTATGGTAGGAGGATCACTCGCCCAGAGGACTTGAGGGAGAGAGCAGACAGGAGGGAAAAAGGAGAGGCTCTTGAGATTTTGGCCCAGACTCCATGTTCTTGTCCTTTCACATGATCCATCTTTGTGTGTCTGTTCAGTGCTAGCTGCATAGACCTTGCTGAAAACAAGCGCTGAAGGTCATGATGTGTCCTCAAAGCCATGTTTATAAGACAGCAGCAATATGAAGAGAAGGAGATGAAATGAAATTACCTTTCCCCCACTTCTTTTAATTTTAACCTAGGTAGTCATGGTGGTTTGAGTTGCACCCAGATTGCTCTGAATGAAATTAAACCCACTCATTTGGAGATACAAGTTTAAGCCCTCTCCAAAGTTTCCTTTCATATCTCTAACACCTGTTGCTCAATTCTCGAGATACTCAAGTCCTTCACATCTCTGAAACTTCAATGGTGACTGAGTGAATGCCAATAATTTTGAAAGGTATTGAAAGGTACTTGAAAGGTATTCTATTTATAGCCCAGCACATCTCACTGTAGATTACAGAACAGTACCTAGATCCATGTTTTTAACTGGAACTGAAACCCTATTTAGTGCATTTTGCTCACTATACCTGTCATAAAATTATTTCACACTCTGATTTTCAAGCCTTTGGCATTTTTGAGAAATGATAAATGATAAACCAGACAACCACTGATGAGGGCTGGCACATGAGGCAATGTGAAATTTCAAATGAAATAAATTCTACATAGATCCTAAAGGGGAAAGAGAAGATTAGACAATGCACTTAAAATCTTAATGATGGCATAATATCACCACTGTTATCATCACCATGATTCTGCGTATTTTTAGAGGACTGGACGTGCTAGGCGCAGAATTGTGGAACCCATCATGTAATGATGCTTCTTAATGGAAAGAGATTTTTTTCTCTCTTGTTGCTGTACATAAGGTCTCCAAAGAGAGCTGAAAATTACTTCTCTAAACAAACTCTCAGTGCAAACAAACTGAAAAAAGTTTGCTTGTTATTTAGTGCTAATGCCAGTTGTTATTCAAATACAGCTTTTTCAGTAGAGTGACTGAATTTGATAGTGATCTTCTGAGATTTAAAAGTAAGTTAGGTTTACTACTCTTTCTTCCATCATACAATAAATTAGAAATTATATATCATAATAAAAAAATACGTTAAAGCATCATAGACAAAAGGTTGTTATTGACTATTTCATCAACATAAAACAGATAGAAAATGTGCATGCCTCAGGACAGAATGATGGGGAGAAAAGAAGAATGAAACAGGAAGAGTCCCTTGCTGTCTGAATGTCTTTACAGTGAAAATATGTTCACCCACTTGCAGCAATGGCTGCTGCTGCAGATGTGAAAGCAGAGAGTCCAAAGGTGTAAAAGAGAAGCCTCTCAAACACCATGGCACCTGGCAGCCTTACAGATTACATTGTATGTGGTTAAACTAAGTCAGCAGCAGTGAGAAAGACATCTGGGTCTTATGGCAAAAGTGAAGTAAATCTGGCTTTATGTTGTCACATTCTGTTGGTATGGCTGTGGAAATCTCTGAAAACACTGCCATGGCCAGCCTGGTGCCTCATTTTGAAGATACATTTTTTTAAATAAGTCTAGATGGTAACATTACGTCAAGAACTCTCATATGATATTATCACTTTAATTTTGTTTGCACTACTGTAATGCCAGGCCAGTTGGGATCAGGGTGACGTGCTGAAACACACTAAACCCACTCCTCCATTGCCATGAGGGAATGCATTGGGGAGCATTGCCATGAGAAAGCGCTGCTCTGCTGTATGCAAGCCTCCAATTTATTGTCAAAGTTACATAATATCTGGTTTTGCCTTTACATCCTGCTGACCTTCATAGAATCATAGAATGGTAGGGGTTGGAAGGGACCTTTAGAGATCATCTAGTCCAACTCTCCTGCAGAAGCAGGTTCACCTAGATCAGGTCGCATAAGAACATGTCCAGGTGGGTGCTGAAGACCTCCAAGGAAGGAGACTCCACAAGCCCTCTGAGCAGCCTGTTCCAGTGCTCCATCACCCTCATAGTGAAATAGTTTTTTTCTTATATTTAAATGTAACTTTTTGTGTTCCAGCTTTATCCCATTACCCCTTGTCCTATCTGTTTTCCACTCTCATGCTACTGCTTCTCACACTCGCAACCAGGCATTCTCTAACATTTATCTCATTCACCAGCAACCAGTCTCATACTCTGAAGGTCGGTTTACATTTTTGCCAACTACCAGTTCTTTATTCCCACACTGTAAGGACAACATAATTTGATAAATTCCAGTTCAAGTTTATTTCTGCTCTTCCCACTGCAAAGCCACAGCAATTACAGCACGGATAAAGCTGGCCTGTTTGTTTTTTGCTTGTTTTTTTTTCTTCCGAAGTGATCTTAAGTTGGTTGTTACTTACCAAAGAAACTGAGCGTTTGCTTTTGAGTTGCAATTGCTTTTCAAAGGACTCTGCAAATTCCTGGACAGAGTTTGATCTTGTCTCTGAGCTGTCTGCTGAAGGTGTTCTGCTTGCTTTCCTATGGCAGTGGCATTTGACATCTTGCTCTCCTTGAAATTCCTTGGAGGCCCTGAGATGGCCTGAAGATGAGCCTTTGCTAGAAGCATGAAGTCGTGTTGTATGGAGGGAGGAAAGTGTGGCCTGAAAAACAAGACATGATTGTTGAATATTAAAGCAGAGCACACAGGACAGATTCTTTTTGACACAGAGTGAAGAACCTTGCCCAGAATCCTGTATCTTTCCTTTTATGTGCAGGAGGATCACACTGCCAAAGCCTTGCTTTCCAGAGGCAGCAGCAGATTTTGCTTTTATTTTAACTTTTGGCACACAAAGGAGCATTTCAAATGTGAAGTGTGCTGGATTCTCTTAGCACCCACTGACATTAAAAGAAACTGGGACCCTCCACAACCTCAAAAACTCAGGCTTCACATTTGGCAGCAGGTTCTAGGCAGAAGTCTCAAAAAGAAAAGACCAGTCTTTTGTGGTCAGACAAGCCAGATATGGGGTTTGAACCACAAATGCCCCAGGTCTTATCAGATGTTTGAGATCATTTGAGTGTGACAGCAATCATTTCTAGCCCACTTGTGTAAAATCTTCAGCATGGTCTACATGCAGACAAGATGATTTATCATTCAGGTCTCAATTTTCAAGGTACTAAGGGACACATCCCTACCAGAGAAATGGTAGGAAACAGGTTTTCTACAATTACATTTGTATGGATAAAATGAGCAAGGAGTGGATAGTTGCTTTGTTTCTATGTAGTTCAATTTTCCTAGGCCTGATATGCAGATTCCTAGGCCAGATATGCATCATCTGTGTTTGACTGAATGTCTGTAAAGGAGATTAAACTGATACAGAACTGCTGTGTTCTGTGAAGTCATATATTGGTAGTTTTAGAAATATACAGACCTTTAGAAGAGATGAATGAGAAGGCCACCATATAGACTCAGGCATGCCCCAAACCCTGTCAGCTGTTGATGCTCTTTCAGGATGGGGAATTGAACACTGGCAAGATGCAGGTCATGAAAATTGTGAGGGAGAGATAGGAGGTACTGAAAATGAGATCCCCATAGGTGTTAGTTTAGGGCATGCCAGGCACACAGCTGCTGCATATATGTTTGAACACGGATATGTTTTGCATAAGCCTGGTGCTAAGCCTTCAGCTACTGAATAGCCCTGAGAAGCTTTCCTGGCTTCAAGAGAGAGGTGATTGTTTATAAAAACAGAAGGTCTGTCCGACAGATCCCAAAACTCTTTCTAAGAAAATCCAGGAGAAAATTCTACACTGAGCAGTTTGCTGGGGGGAGATGGGGTAGTAAGGTGTTTATTTCGATTTTTGAGCAAACAATGGAGGAAAGCTAAACCAACTTGGAAGAGTGGCCACATGAATCTACTAACCTTGGGACGTGAGACACTCTGGCCCAGATGCTGATAAATGTATCATCACAACAGACGCTTATGCAGCCTTTCTCTGAATAGTGAGGCTGTGCATCTATTTGGTTGTGACTACATCACATTAGACAGGTTTGATGAGAGATGCTAAAAATAATAAATCTGACATCTGACAGAAGTATCTAATACCAAAGTTTTCAGATCATACAGTACTGGTTAAATTTCTTTTCCAGTCATAAGCTTATTTCAGTAACTAGTATTATGTACTGCCTCTGAGAGTAGTGGTAATGATTTCTGTCATACTAATTTTACTTTGATTTCAAATCAATTGATACAGCTGTGATTTTGGTAAGGTCATATTGTATTGTTATTTTTAAAAACATCAAAACAATCATTGTGTTTGAGGGACAGGAATACCCGTGTCATGTCAAACTCAGCAAGCTGAATGTCTTTTGTGTCATTTTAATGCCATCAACACATTGTTTCCTGGAAATAAAGATTGTCTCACATTAAAAACCACTGGTATTTTTTCTGAGAGGGTTTGGGCAAAAAAACACGAGGACAGCTGAAACAGTGGATAGTATTCTATCAGTCCTGTTTTGCAATGTTTGTAAATGTTTTATTTTACTAAGACATTGCTTTCTAATTTCCCTTCACAGAGAGAATTATAGTTAAGCCCTTAACACAAAGAGTGCAGCTCACAAACTGGCATGGAAGCAATGCTTCACAAAAGGCACACGTCTTCTGAAATGCGTATTTGTCTCAGTGGACTAAAAGTAAAGCTCCACATATATGTATGCAATCATATTGCTGTGACTGTGTCTCCTCTCACAGTGCCTTTGCATGATACATAAAACCATGAACAGGAGGACAGCATACTCATGTATGTTGGCATGTTACTGTCTTACGGACACAACTCTACAGAGGACAGGAGCCTTAGCACAACTGCTTAAGCAGCAACATTTTGTGGCTTATAACTAGCGTGCTACATCAGTCTTCCCTCATTTAAGATTGACTCCAGAGAGTTGAAATCAATAAATGAAGCTCAGTGATGAAGCAAATCTGGCACTGACTTTAAAGAAAATCAATGTGGAATTCTTCTTGTTTCTCAAATTTGATACATGCATTTAATACATGCATTTGATGTCAAATTTATTGCCTGGAAACATTGTAAGAACTGCTGAAGACTGCTTTAATTTATGCTTCTGCTCCTGAAGTCCCAAGTATCAAGCATGTTCTGAGTGGTTGTTTCTCACTCCCTTTAGTGTTCCCTTTTTCTGCTTGAGTCTTCATGTAAAAGGCAGTCATGATCAATGTATCAATGCATCTGTTTACACTACAGCTAATCTTTTGTTAATTATCCAACTATAACACATGAAAAGTACACAAAACATCATGAAAATTATGTTAATATAATTTGCCTATTCACTTTCTCAGTTTCTGTTGGAGACAATTGCTTCCATACTTTGGGCTTGATCTAAGGGCTTGCATAGCTGTCAGTGAAAAAATGAATCTTCAGTGTGTCAGCATGAGTGTTCATTGTTTACAAAAGTTTATGCAATGATCCCAATACTTTAGGGATATTTTGGAATATCTGACATTCAGATGCTGTCCCACAGTTTCCTTTTCCAATGATCCCAATACTTTAGGGATATTTTGGAATATCTGACATTCAGATGCTGTCCCACAGTTTCCTTTTCCAATGATCCCAATACTTTAGGGATATTTTGGAATATCTGACATTCAGATGCTGTCCCACAGTTTCCTTTTCTTCTGAGAAGCCAAGCTTATATTCTTTAAAGATCTTTTATCCTAGGCTCCAACTAATCTATATTAACAATACTGTGGTAGATGTTCTGTCTGACTTAAGTTTAAATTTAATGTTAGTAACTTCAACAGTGGTCAGTTGCTCTGCTCCCACTTGCAGCTGTTTCTTATCAGATTTTTTTCCTGTGAGCAGCAATGTCTACTTGAAGGTGGATACATTTACAGGGTTGTATATCTCTTATTAGTGCTCCTTTGCCTCCTATCTTTTCATCACAACAAAATATCTGGGAGGCAGAAAACTGTCCTGAGCCCAAAAAATGGAGGATAACTGGTATGTGTCAAAGAAAGTCATAGCTAGAGGCTTCAAAATGTTATCGCAGTCAATGTGTCTAAAGCTTGTGCGAGGAACAAGCTAACTAAAAGAGATGGAAACAGATAACTTTGCTCTTCTCAGGCATTTTTCACATTCAATATTGGCCCAACATAGACAATGATGATGCTTTCCAGGAGAGTGGAGTTGCAAATTTTACTATGTCTTGCCAGTGACCCAGTGAAGAATCCCCTCTATGCAAAATGGGAATGCCAATAGCATTTTGTGAAGCTCATCTCAGTAACGTTTGTGAGCCATACTAAGCTATTGGGGGGAAAAAATAATGAGAACTGTTGTTAGTTTGGAAGTTATTTTTAAAACTATTTCTATTTTGGGGGAGTCTACCATGATAGGATGCCACAGGAGTTTACCATTGTGTTTGAGGTGAGAGCAGGGGCTTGAATGCCTTTCTACAGCACAGGAAAAACTACAAGGACTCACATACCAATCTGGGGGTAATAGTGATTTCCAGCATTATGTGAAACCACTTTTTGTACTGTACGGATAATATTTTACTATGTAATAAAAAAATGCAGTACCTATTGCTGATATATCATAACCAGCCCTGGATATGAGATAAAAGAGTGCTGGCAGTGCTGATTTGGCAGTAAAATTGTATCCTCACAAGGAAATTTTGCCAACAGCTGTGTCAGTGAGAACCTGCTGACTTGATTTCCACCCACATAGCAGAATTATCTCTATTTATGACTGTGATACAGAATAAAGGGTATGCTGTGATCTGCTGTGGCGGTATTAGCTCACAGAAAAGACACGGTGAAATCTCAGTTATTATTCCTCCCGATTAATATCACTGTTCTGATAAAATTAAGACAATATTTAACTAATATTGACAAATTTTTTGAATCTTACTGTAGTTATGATTTCTAATAATGACTCTCGCAGTAGCTATAAATTGTACTAACTGTGCAAAAAGCACACATCCAGGTGCAGTATCAAGTTGTTGCTTTCAAAAAGGAGCTGCTTTTTCTGAAGGTATTTCTAAGAAATTATTAGTGTCCATTAGTTTAACTCCTAGATGTGGTTTGAGACATGTTTCAGTGTTCTTTACTAACAGCTAGTCAGAGATTTGCAAATAAAAAAGTTTCACCTTGAAATTTATTCCCAAATAAAAAAAAAGCTTCCCTTCTTATTACTCTAGTCAATTTCTGACCCTGAGAAACCAAGCAGTTGAAATTCATATCTCTTGTATAATACTACTGGAGCAAGACAAATTTGTGAGGATCATTAGAGGCCAGACATAATTAAGTGTATTTTAGCTCATTTAACAGTAAAAACCAACAGTCTTCTCTTTCTGTCAGCTAACTTAATGCAAGTTCTAGGTCTTCATTTGGGGATGCAACTAAAGCAAATATTTTAATAGCTATTAGCTAAATATTTAACTAGCTTTTGAACAAACTGAATATTTCAAATGAAATGGATGAGTACATACACAAATACATACAAAAAACACATGAAAATGTGCTCATCACTTTGCTGAATAGACAGTAATTTAAAGGGCATTGTTACACTTCAGTCTGTACAGGGACCTAAAGAAATCACATATGCATAGATCTCTGAAGGACAAAATTGAAATAATTAGTTTAAAAACCCTACATTAATACATTTTCTAGTTTCAGGCATTCTGATGTACAGCTGCAGCTCAGAGCCTCTCTTGCAGTCTGTGATCAGAGTAAAATATAACTGAAAATAACATGTAGCTGATGAGTTCAAAACTAATGAATGAAGGTTAACTCTCCAACTTGTTCAAAGAGGTGGGGCCCTGGTTTTAGTCTATTTTGTTTTTCATAGCTTTTTTTTTTTTAAACAATAAAATTCCACATCTTCGAGCACGGCAGCTCTAGTGGAGGAGAATTTGCAACGTGAAAACATGGTAAGAAAAAAGGTGAAAAAAAAAAAAAAAAAAAAAGTCTGGAATAGTTTAGCTGTTTCTCCTCAGTAGAATAGCATTCACTTTGTTGCAGCCATAATGACCTCAGGATGTAAGTTAAAAAAATCGCTTGTAAGGAAACGTAGTATCTTTGGTAAGTCAATTATTGGGTAGAAAGAAACGGGTTTGGATCAGCTAAACTTCTCTTTTTAGGTCAGAAAGAAAGGCAATAGTCATCAAGTAAAGAGCAGAGTAGGAACAACTGCTTTCAGTGTAACTTCATTTTGATAATCAATTAGTTGTGAGCTGCCTCAGAAAACTACCTCTTGAATGTGAACTCTGCCCCTCTCCCAACTATTATGTTGGTTTAAGAATAAAGAACATCCTTCTGCCTTAAAATCTTTTTTTTTTTTTTTCCTCACAGAATAATAAGCTTTGTTACATGTCACATCCTTATTTTCAGAGCCAGAGTCAGGGAAGACTGCATCTTTTAGCTTAAATTACAAATGACACCTGCAAATAGCTAAATCCCTTGGAGTGAAGCATAAAGCTTACTGGAGACAGCATAGTGTGTACCATAGTCAACATCATGATCCTGGGTATAGCACTTATATTTGTATGTAAACCACGTGCACACACAGAGAAAACTGCATGCAGCTCTTACCGGAAGGGAGGCTCTCCTCTCACTAAAGGCTCGTGTCTGACGTTTCTTATGGCCTCTACTCTCTTTCTCATCCTCTTCAATCAAGTTGTGACCCCAGAAGCTGCTCATCCATTTGGCAAAGGAAATATCATCGTCCTCTTCATATTCCATGTACAGAGGCTCCAAATTTAAGGGGGGTTGTCTCCCAATCAGACAAGGAAAAGCAAGGTCAAATGCCACCAAGCAGACCAATAGCCTCACACTCTTCTGCCAACAACAGGAAGCAGAGATGCAGTTTCAACCACTCTTTCTGCTTTCTGTCCCCTCAAACCCATCCCACTGACTAAATATAAAGTCAATCCTTCATCATCTATTTTCAACAAAGTTTCTAACCTTTCCATTACAGTGATGTCCAATATGACATGGCCACAGGGGGTTAGTGGAAAGGGAAATGTGTTGACTACTCCCTGTGTGTTGCTATTGACTGCACCAGCCGTCGATACCAATGGAGAATTGTCCACAGCTATATGCCTGGAAGGGGTGTACGTGAACCCAAAGCAGGCTTGTGATTTTGAGCAGCAGAATTGACATTATTGACAGTAGTCAGAAATACACAGCTGCTTGCAGACGTCAAACTGGGTCTGTGGGACAGAGGACAAATGACTCTCTCTTCCCATGCTGCCCTCCCTCCTGAATTCTGTTGCCTCTGTTCTTCCTTTGGTGTTAAGAAAATGGTGCTTGTCCTGGTAGAAGAAAGCTTTTCCTGCCCAGAAATTTCTTGTTCATTTTTTGAGTTATGACAGCCAGCATGAACTTGCATCTGCTGCTTTTCATCAGAGCAATTTCTTCTGTCATATAAGGGTTATGCCTCGCTTGAAGGCAAACAGAGTAAAACCGCATCGTCTTACTCCTCATTAGCACTGGGTTTAAGGAATATAGGCCCTGTCTACACCACAAAACAGAACTGGACTAAGGAGTGTTTGCTGGCCCTGAGACCAAGTGTCTAGGTTGGTCACATCTACGCTACATGATGCCTGTGCTGAGGGTCTCCCTGAGTCTGTTGTGGATCTATTACTTTGTAATATTTTTGTGTCTTTCTTATGTCGAAATCTTCTCTAACATGAAAACTCTGCTGTGGCCCATACAACTGTTGTTCGTATAGTGTGAAACTGGAAGATGTGTTACACACCTTGGGACATGACAGAAGAACACACAAGAGGGCTTTGAGGTTGTAGAACCTGTTGGGTTAGTGTTAGAAGAGTGCTCAGGAGGATGAGATCCAAATCCAGCTTCTTATTGGAAGCAGTCTGTAGTGGTTTTGTCTAGGCCAGGTTTTGGTAACAGGGGGCTACAGGAGTGGCTTCTTTAAACAGAAAGCTGTCAGAAGCTTCCCCTGTAGCTAATAGGGCTAATGCCAGACAGATCTAAGATGGACCCACAGCAAACCAAGACCTGGCCAATTAGTGACTGAGGTAATGCCTCTGTGAATAATGTATTTGAGAAGACCTCGAGAAAAGGAGACTCCACACCCTCCCTGGGCAGCCTGTGCCAGGGCTCTCTTGTTGCGAAGTTCATGGCACTTGCCTATGGCCTGACTCTCAGCTGAGTGGGAAGAATCCAGTCCTACTCAGTATGAGTGATAAAGGAGACTTCCCTTTATTGCAAACAGGTTTCAACTTATATACAATACAGGCTTCAAGCTGCTTGCTTGGCAATAGCTGATAGGCCAACTAACAAAAAGTCACATCTGCATGTTTATCCTACTTGCGGTTTCTGTGATAAGCAAGCTTCAAGCCTTGCAGTTTCACATACTCCTTCAGGTTCTGCTTTGCTACATTCGTTTAAGCTTACAGTTTCTTTCCCACACACACAGCTGCCTTCATATCTATACTCCAACGAGCAACTCGTCCTTGACGATTTTTCAGGCCCACTGTTCCCACCTTAGCAACTAATGTCCTGTTTACGGTCTGAATCATGCTCTAAGTCCATGCAGCTGGAGCCAAGGCTGTCCTGCCCCAGCGGGCCTAACATTATACCCAGGGATCTGTGTCTGTTCTGTCTCAACCGTTCCTCCACATTCTCTCACCCTCACAGTAAAATAGTTCTTTCTTATGTTTAAATAGAACTTTTTGTGTTCCTGCTTCTTTCCATTACCCCTTGTCACATCATCGGACACAACAGAAAAAAAAGCGATGCCCCAGTCTCCTGACAGCCACGATTTAAATACCTGTATATATTTGTATTTTAGGTATTTGTATATTTTTCACACAAAAAAAACATCCAGTGCGGCATATTATTTTAATGACAGATTCACCTGATAAGAAGGAAAAACAAAACAAGAAGAAAAAAAGAGTAATGAAAAACAGCGTTTGTAGCAAGGATAATTTCGCTTCGAAATGGTCCTGCGCAAAGTCCTAGAAACTAAATACATTCACAGTCCAGAACCCCTTCCTGCACAAACGCAATGCAGAACTAGAGACGCGTTTAGACTTTCCGGGCTGGGGCTGACAGTCGGGGCCCGGAGCGGCTGCGCACTGCGCCCGCGGTGCCGCTGAGCGCGGCGGGCCGTGCGCACGTACCGCCGCTGCAGCAGGCGGCGGCGGCGGGGCCGGCCAGCGGACGGAAGTGTTTGCGTGCCCCGTGCCTTCCCGGCGTGCCCCGGGCGTCCGGTGACCCCCACTTCTCCCCTCCCCTCCTCCGGGCGGCGGCGTGAGCGCGTCATGGCCGCCTCGAAGCCCGTGGAGGCGGCGGCGGGCGGCGGCGGCGGCCCGGGACTGTCCCGCTGGCAGCTGGCGTTAGTGCTGGGAGCGCCGATACTGCTGGGCGCTGGCGCGTTCTACCTGTGGGGGCGGCGGGCGGCCCGGCGCGGCGGCAAGAGTGCAGGCGAGAGGAGGACCCCCGAGGGGCGGGTGAGCCCCGGGCCCTGCGGCGGCGGGCAGCACGATGGGGCCAGCCGCGAGGAGACGGTGAGCGCACGGCGGCGGTTGGCGCGAACCCCACCCCCCGCGGCCGTTAGTGCGCGGTGCTGTGGGGCAAGGCAGGGGAGAAGCTCCGCTTGGAACCGCAAGGATGGGGCTCGCCTTCTGCCGAACGTCGGGTGTCCGGGCCTGAGCGCCTCGGAGGCAGGTGTTAGCCTGGGGCGGGAGGAAGGACCGGGCAGGACGCTGGCCCGGTCGAAGAAGCGGTTGTGAAAAGTCTCGGTCCGACGCGTGCGAGGGGAGGGAGCCATGGTGCAGCGAGTGCGCTGGGCTGCCATCCTCTGCGGTAGGCTCTACCTACACCAGCTGGGAAGTCGGCCCGTGGAACCGCGGGCAGCTCGTAACCAGGCGTTAACGTTCGCGGCTTTTTCTTCGTTTTGCTGCTTTGTTGGTAGTACTCTGTTCAGAGCGTGTGTGTTCCAGCCCTCCTGGCACTTGCGTAAGTACGTTACTGAACGCACCTTATGATGAAGTGTGTGTTAAGCAGGTGAGTTTTATCGGTCTGGAAGGACTTCTGCTTCTGGAGTGTTACACAGCCATAAAAGTAAGTTGCTTCCAGGAGCCAGTGTTTGGAAAAGGAAATCTATAGTCAGTTGTCTGTTACTCTGAGATGCTGGATACAACAGAGTGGAAAGAAAACACAAGCAAAATATTTTAAAAATTAAATATTTTCCATGAAAATACAAAAGCCATACAGTTCAAGCAACTGGGATTTCAGAGTTTGCCTAAATAAATGTGCTTTCAAAACTTACATTTATCTTGTTGTAAATTACCATTCTGAGAATTTTCAGATAGAACAATCTATACAAAAATTCAAGGACAGCACAGAAGATCAGAGTCCAGATCAGGTTCATGATTTGCCTGTACATCTGCATGTGGAAAAGTGACTCTTAAGGTGCACTTTCAGCGCATCTGCAGTCACAGGTGTATGGTGACACTCACGTTGTATTGCTGAGGTGAGATTGTAATTGACAAGCACACTTAAAGCACTGGAACGGGCTGCCCAGATGGTTGTTGAGTCTTCTTCTCTGGAGACACTCAAAATTCCCCTGGACGAGTTCCTGTGTGACCTACTCTAGGTGGTCGTGCTCTGGCAGATGGGTTGGGCTAGATGATCTTTCAAGATCCCTCCAAGCCCTTGAGATTCTGTGATTCTGTGATTTAACAAATTTATTGGCTTTGTTAAGAAAATCCCATTAAGATATTCCTGTATTTTATTTTCCTGTTTTTATGTACCGTGAACCAAAATGCTCTGAACTGTTAAACCACACTTTGCACTTGCTGTCTGAAGTGACTAAGGGACTAAAAATCAACTTTTGAGAAATTGGAAAAAGGTTGGTTGTAACCTTGATCATTTTGATGATGAAGTGAGTGTCACATGAGTGGGCAGGCAATGGCAGGAATACATGGGAGTGGTGAGGAGGGTGGCAGCTTCCATAGCTAGTGAATCATAGGTACCGTCAGGTATTCCTGGAAGTGGTAGTGAGCTGCAAAACCTATGATGGACCTGGAGGCAGTTACTTGAATTACGTGACCTGTTCCTTCATGGGCAACACTACTGAGCAAGTAGCTTGGAGAGGACGTATTCAGACTTTGTTTGCTATGGCAACTTTGGCTTGTGGCTGCAAACAGTATCAGGCATATTTATGGTAGGGTGCTTGCTACATGTGAGCTCTGGTTTGGACTCAAACTCTTTGGGGTTTTTTCTTCGTTAAATCAGCTTTTGCATCCATTTGATGCTGTGTTCACTGTTACTGAAGGCACAGCCTTGAAATTTTGCTTTTTTTGTTTGTTCTTTGAAAATATGTACAGTCTAAAATCTTCATTGTTCTTTATACAGACCTTGCTGTTTTGTACACAGGTGCTGTGGAAGCCTCACATTTTTTCCCCCAGGCTGTGTTAGCAAGAGGGGATTCTCCTTGCGTAGATGCACTGGCCAAGTGTGTGTTATGTGACTCACATTGTGCTGGCAGAAGCCCTTGTCATAGGTGCTATAATGGGAAAGGCTGAACTACTTTTCGGATTCCTTCTTCTGTAAGCATAGCTTCTCAGCAGCACAGTAAATAGTATTATTGGATGAGTTAAGTGCCAGTGATAAAACTGCACCTATGAATGACTCAAATGTTGAGAAGTCAAATTCCATCTATTTGTTACAGAAGTTGTCATTGTTTCTTATAGTTTAGATGGAATGCATTTTAGTTAGTAACAGCAGTTGCATTTTACACGCTGTCTTTGTTTGTAGTGCATGTTGCAAAGTGTTTTGCATTTATTGCATTGTTTTATATCCAGTTGATTCACCTTTACTTATTCTACGGTAAATTCTTAGCAAGTTTATACCCTCCTTGTCTGACAGGAGTGAGCACTGGTAGGTCAGTGAGTTAATATATTGGTTGCTTCAGTATTTTTTTCTAATTAAAATGGCTTCTTTTTTTTAAAGTCTGTTATAGTCCGAATCTCACCCCTTAACTCTTTCAGCAAGTTCATAGAATAACTGTACTTTTGGTAAGGGAGGAAGCACTGAACAGAGATTGGTATTGTGTATTGCAGACAAAGCCTTTTGGGTCCATAGCAGTTTACTGTCTCTGCACATTTTCCTCTGAGCTGGATTAAATCCTCGAGTGCAGCAGTGGTAGATGATGCTGCCAAACTCCTTGGCTTGTGTGGTGCCACATATTGGGATCAACAGCCAAGTAGTATGGCTTCTTTCCATTATCTATTTTAATAGCAGTTGCTGAATGTTGCCTGTCCTACTGTTGTGACACTAGGTCAGTTTATGAACAAATTAAACCCCTTTGTCTAGATATACTTACATTGATACTTGCTCTGAATTGATCTAAGACAAGTATGGAAAATGTCATTTCTGTTGTACTGTGCACCTGTTGCCTAATAAATCTCACTGTCGACCTACTGTATGTCTTCTGTGTTTCATGCCAACTGTAGCAGGCAGGTGTAGGAAACTTGGAAATGTGTGTATAATAGCAGTAGAACAATTGTTAGACTTGGCAGCTCTGGCAGCTTGCTTGTTTGTGGTAGGCGTGAATAGCAAATGCATTGAAAAGGAGGGTAACTGCTGGAGAACATTTATAAATTGTACTGTAAACTTGAGCTTAATTATTTGTAACTGTAGTATATCATTACTTGCTCTCTGAATTTATGTCTAAAGCTCACGTGGACATACTTTTTCTCGTTGTGGTTTTAGGGCTAAGGAGAATCTTAAAACCATTTATACTTGTTTAATGCCTTTCTGTATAGGTTCGAGATAAGAAGAACTTAGTCAAAAAAGAGGCGGAAAGACAAGTATTCAGAAAACAACACTTTTTGGTACCTGGTCTCATCAGGAGGGTCCTCTTACTTGGAGAGGAAAAAAAGAAGTCTAGACCTGGACACTACTTTGTGTTTTATTGTAAATTGGTGAATTAAGATGGCTGAAAGAGTACTCCTCCTGCATGTCACCTGTCAGACGAGCTCATGCAAATCCTGTTCATAGAACCACAGAATTGGTTGGAAAAGACCTTTGAGTCCAATCACTAACCTAACACTGCCAAGCCCACCACTAAACCATGTCTCTAAGCACCTCATCTATGCATCTTTTAAATATCTCCAGGGATGGTGACTCCACCACCCCCTTGGGAAACCTGTGTTTAACAACCCTCTCAGTGAAGTTTTTCCTAATATCCAATCTAAACCTTCTGTGGTGTAACTTGAGACAGTTTCCTCTTGTCCTGTCACTCATGACTTGGGAGAAGAGACCAACCCCCACCTCACTATGACCTCCTGTCAGGCAGTTGTAGAGAGTGATCATGTCTTCCCCTCAGCCTTCTCTAGGCTAAACGTCCCCAGCTCCCGCAACTGATCCTCATCAGACTTTTTCTCCAGACCCTTCACCAGCTTCGTTGCTCATCTCTGGATGGCACCTCAGTGTCCCTCTTGCAGTGAGAGGCCCAGAACCAAACACAGTAGCCGAGATGTGGCCTCACCAATGGCGAGTACAGGAGGACAATCACTTCCTTGGCCCTGCTGGCCGCATTATTTCTAGGATGCCTTTGGACTTCTTGGCCACCTGTGCACACTGCTGGCTCATATTCATCTATCCATCACCCCCAGGTCTCTCTGTCTGGCAGCTTTCCAGCCACACATCCCCAAGCCTGTAGTTCTGCATGGATTTGTTGTGGCCCAAGTGCAGGACCTGTTAAACCTCATACAATTGGCCTTGGCCCATGGATCCAGGCAAAAGTAAAAATAAAATAGTCCTTCATCTTAGGGATGAAAAATGTCCAGTGTAGCACATAGGATGGCAATGGTTCAGGTGAGGAGAAGCATTGAAATTGGAAAACAATGTTTAGAATTGTTACAGGTGTAAGAAAACAAAGTGTGAGGGGTTTTTGGCTGTTTGTGCTTGAGGTGCATGAAGTTTGCATAACCAGTTTCTTATTCGTGTACGTCTTCAGAAGAACTGGAGGGCTCAGAAGCAACAGCTTCAAAATGTCAACAAAGTTAAATATAAGGCTTGACAGACTTTTTTTGTAAATTAATCTTATGTTAAGAATTACTTTTCACATTCTTATTTGTGCTATTATGAAAAGATATTGCAGCATATAAGGTGACATGAGTTCTTTAATAAAACAACCCAAAACAAAGAGTGAAAGCATACCAATGGAAAAGAAGACACTCAATAAGATGTAGCCTTTTAGTGCTTTTGATGTCGTCAGATTCTACTGCAATTAGTGAAGTTCAATATGGAATTTCAGTGGAAATTATTGAACTTTTTTTTGTAACAAAACAAAAACCCAAACCAACAACCCAAAACCTCTTTTAACAGAAGTATTAATTGTAATGGGTTTTCCCGTGGTATCATTCCCGTACTCTGTAAAGCTTGCCTGAAGATTTTGTGCTTCCCAAGAACCTGCAGAGCACCAGTGACAGCCACAGAACTACAGATTTCTTGCTTCCAATTAAAATTCCTGTCCCACACTTGACACTGGAGCAGGCGTTGCATTTGGATATTGTCCAGTAGTCCTTGTCTGCAGCTTGTGTCTTTATGCAGGGACTGCGGTGCAAGGCTGTCAAAGTGCATAGGATGGAGCAGATGGACCGGTGAGCCTGAGGCACATATTGGGGTAATAAATCCCTCAGCTAAAGGAGTTGGCAGTGATCATAAAGTAGTATTCTAATTGTAGAGTAGGCTTAATCTCTGCAATCTTAAATAATTTTCATACTGGGAACACATGTATGCATGTTACATCATGGCCTACGTCTTGTGTTTTTATTTCTGGTACCAAGTAAATTGGAACAGCACGGAATTTTGTAGATTATTTCACAAAGATATTTCTAATATGGTTGGCTGTGGAAGTGCAAAAGGAAAAAAAATCAGGCTGACTTGCGCTTAAGTTTGTCTGCTGCATATACACAATCCTTCCTTAGTTAAAATAGAAACGTTGTATTGGGAGCTAAATTTAGGACATAGTTGAAGTAAATGTAACCTTTTCGAACTTGGGTTAAGTTTTAAAGAAACAACTTGGCAAACACACAGTTAAGTGACCCTCAGTAAAAATATTTGCACTCCAGTTCTGGTTTGTGTATCCATAGAGTTATACACAGTGTACAGGAAAGAGTGAGGTGAATAATATTAAGTTGAATTTAAATCATTAAAAAACAGAAATCTAAAAGCCATGCAGATTATCCTGTTATTTGAACAATAGTGTAGAATGATTTCCTATAGGCCCCAGTGATTGGTGACCTGTGAGAAAGGCAGTAGAGATATTTAAGAAATTCCCTCCCTTATATGGTTTCACTTGTCTCTACTCAAGATAGTGCATGTAGGATGCTTTTGTTCTATTTGGAGGCCTATTTTTATGTGGAAACTGAGACTGGTACCCATTATCTGGTTCTATGATTGGAAATTAGGCTTTAACGGTGGGTTGTACAGCAGCTCCTGAGTTCCCCTCAGATTTTCCATTGTAAAAATCATTTAGATGCTAAAAATATTCAGACTGGTGAAATGAACACACGTTAAGGGAAACAGACTGATGAAATGCAAAGATACCTTCAAGTTTGTCTTACAGTCATTTGGCTGTAGTTTGGTGCTGGTGATGGATGATGAGGGAGGAAAAGTGGCAGAAGTGTGGTCAAAGTGCAGCATTAACCATATCCAGCAAATGATGGATGATCTTTTCAATGCATGGGACTGAACGGGTGAGATGTAGTGAATCCTGCAGCTGTTGTTTAAGGCAGTAGTGCCCCCAGTTTATGCTCTTTTTCCTCCTGAGAGAGGTTAATAGAATGTCATGTGTGCTCATACGTGTGTTCATTTTGGTCTGACAGGTTAGCCTGAACTGCCCCAAAATCTAGCACTTTGTATTCATGGTTGGATGAAGCAGGTTGTATGAAGCTGTGAAATTAGTTAATTTGTGTAGTGTATGGAAGGAAAACCAGCTTTGTTATCCCTACAGGTTTTATTTGTCTTGCTCAGTAGGTCTTTCTACAAAGTGTTTCCCATATTTAATTTATAGTCTGCTGAGTCAGCTCTGATCTAATAGGCTATCTATATATCAGTAAGAAACTCTTCCTATTTGAAATGCTTTGAGGGCTTTGTTGTCTTCACATATTTAGTTTTTGGAGAAATAACTTGTCTCATTGGCTTTTCTGATCACTAGTCATGTAAGATGAAAACTTGTTTAGCTTTCCAAAGAGAAATCACTGCATTATTTAGTTCCATTGTAGTGAATCGTTTAGCAGTTTGTCTCCTCTCCGATACACTTGCAAAAAAACCCCATCTGTTTTGTTTTTCCAGGAATTAAAAGGAGTGTTTCCGAAGTCCAGGCTAGAGTTTACTACTCAGATCTATTTGATATCTGTGAGGACCAGCCTTTAGGTGCATAGCTTGCGTGCGGTCATGCTTTTCTTATTTGAAATGACCTATTGCTTTCTTTTTTTCAGAGCCCTCTTGATAGAGCCCAGGCAGCCAAGAACAAAGGAAACAAATATTTTAAAGCAGGAAAATATGAGCAAGCTATTCAGTGTTATACTGAGGCGATCAGCCTGTGCCCTCCTGAGAAAAACCTTGATCTTTCTACCTTCTATCAAAATAGAGCTGCTGCCTATGAACAACTGGTAAGAAATTAAAGATAATTTTATTTTCATTCTTAAAAGTTGCTTTATAAATTGTGTAATTTGTTTGCTTCTGTCCACCAAAAGATTTCAGGTGATGAAGTCTGTTGCCTTCACAACAAGATACTGTTGCTTGCAGCTATTTTTCACTAGCTCATTGTACGTTTCCACATCAATAAAATTATTTTCTGTTAACTATTCTCAGTCTATCTTATGTAATTCTTATGTGTCCCTTTCTTGTAAGACAAAGATTTAATTTCTTATCCTCTGTAATGATTTTTGTGTATGTAAGTTCGTGCTTTTGGCCAAATATTTGGGAAGGGTGCTACTTCAAAAATGAAAAAAATTCTACTCAAGACCTAAATTTTACTTGTGTGGAAGTAACATTTACTTGACAGCTGAATATACATGATATCAGTTTCAGGAGTCAGAGTTGTTTATATGGTATCAGTAGATTTGATTCTGAGGTCAAATTTAGTGAGCTGTTTAAAGAGTGGAAAAATCAGCTTTGTACAGTCTCAAGTATCAAGTGAGAGATTGTGTGATTAGAGAAATCTAATCTTGAAAATTAGAAGAGATATAAACCATCACTTGTCTAATCAAATACTACTTATTACACTAATTCACGCTCTAATGGATCCCAAGTGCACATACTTCCTCTTTTTCAGTTAGTAGAAAAGCCTATTTTGATCATCAGTTTTGCAGATAAAGGGATTTTTAGTTCTCAGTATCTTTGACCAGCTCTACTTCTACATATTCGTTTGTCATCCCTTTATAGTAACATAGCATAGTAAATGAAAATAACAATTTTAAACACGAAGAGAAATGTTTTAGCACCTTGGTAAACTTGGTTTTCATTATGTTTTCATCTTTTCTTCCGTTTGTTTTGTACCAGTCTTTCAGTCCTGGTATTACCTCCTCCAAGCATTTTCACATCAGCTTATTATTTTTCTGCCATATACAACTGTCTGGTTACATTTTTCTGTAGGAATTCCTTTTCTGTTTTGTGGCTCTTGTGGTGCAGGTGGCTTCCAGTGATGCCTGGCAGTCTCTTACTGAGAAACCTGCAGAAATAGAAGCAAGCAGGTAAAAGCAGAGCCCTGGCAATTGCAGCTTCTGTTAGGTGGGCATGTCCCTGGAACAGGTAGTAGAAAGCTAATATAATGCAGCTGAGTAGGGCCTCTCTCATTGTAATGCTTTTCTATACACAGCAAAAATGGACAGAAGTGGTACAAGACTGCACAAAGGCTGTTGAGCTTAATCCTAAGTACGTAAAAGCTCTTTTCAGACGTGCAAAGGCTCATGAGAAACTAGACAATAAGAAGGAATGTTTAGAAGGTGAGTGTCTCTGGTTGTGTCTACTTAAAAGTGGAATTGGCTTATATACTTTGGAGATGATAACTTCTGGAATTTGTTTTGATTTTACTTCTGTAACTACAGTAATACAGAAATATTTATTTAAAACTATTCATAACTACTGCAAATACGTTTTATTCTCTTGTAAGAACTTTTCCTATTTTTCAAGCTATCATCTGCTTACATCTGAAATAGCTGCTGATTAATGGATGTTACTGTAGCCACTCTAGGTATTCTTTTACCAGGAAACTCCCTGTGTTTTAGAATAGAATTCATCTAACATGCTGAATTGAGAACCCACCTGGACAGCAGCAGTTCTACTTCCAAACAGTAAACAAACTTTCTTCCCTGTTTGTTTTAGAGAAGTGGTGCTACTTCAGAAACAAAAGGGGTTTTTGTAGGTGGAGATCCATGGTCAGAAACAAGAGTATTACAGTTATTTAAATGATTTGGCAGGTATTAAAGGTAAAACAGTGTCTGTAGCATTTAATTCAGATCCATAACTGCTACGAAGGTTGGAACAGATTTAACTTTTATATATAGATACGTATGTATATATTAACACCATGTATTTAGCAGAAATTACCATGTTATATCCTTCCAAATACTATTCCTAAGAGAATATATTGTGAACTGTGAGAAAGATGTGATTGACAAGCCATGAAAACTGAGAAAAGCTACAGGTCAGATGTGTTGTCTGAGGGCACTTTTGAACTAAGGGACACTGCTTGAAAAGATCCATTGAAATTTCATCAAGTGAAGTCATTCCTGCGTGTTATAAGGTTTAAAAGGCAGATGAAATTTTCAGCTTTGCACATTACCAAAGAAGGACAGAACATAAGGCAGTACTCTGACTGGCAAATCTGTTAAATTGAATTAGTCTCATTATGTGCACCAGCTAAGAATTAGGTCTGCTAAATTAGAAGGTAAATAAGATATGGAACTTTTATTTACATAGTTATTTATCTGCTGGCAAAATGCCTTTCTGCCCTGTAAGACCATAGTGGCAAGAAAAAGGCTACTTAGGTAATTTACTCTAGTCCTTTTCAATCATTAATTGACTAACAGCTGCACTTCCAGAGTAATCTTTGCAGTAATCTTTGTGGCAATTATTTTCAACCTTGATTTGTGTTTGATTTTTAGCTTGCAGTTTTCTCAGATCTGAAAATGACTGACTTGTACTGAGCTACACCACTTTTCTAATACAACACTGCTTTTACTGGCCAGCCACATATGGCCAGGAACATCCCAGGAAGTGGGGCAAAGCAAAACCAAGCCAATCCCTCCAAAACCACTCCCTCATCAGCAAAAACCCACTCCAGTGATTTCTGGCAGTATAACTTGGGAAGATTGGGCACTAGTTCACAGCTGCTTGCTTTGGGCAAAGCTTGTCTGCTAAGGTCTTACAGCACAGTGGTGCTGCACACTGTCTTTCACACCCTTTCTGGGTCTTACATGTTTTCCTGGAGACTCTAATGTGCTACTTGACCATACCAGAATTGCAGGGAGTTTCTGTATATATGATAACATAATAGTGCCTATAGCAGTGTAGAATTACAGAAACTATACTAAAACTCAAGGGTAAAACCCTTGCTTTTCAAATGTATTCAAACAATACACTGTTTGAATTTCAAGTCCAAGCTCTGTTAATCTTCACTGATGTTTCACTGAAAATTAAACAGGGAAAATCAATGATAGTATTGCATTAACCAGAGGATCCAGAGAAATAACCGATGTCATGTTAACGTAGTATTAATTATTTACAATTAATATATGTTACTATATGTTTAATACAATGTACCATGAGTGCATTCCACACTGAAAAGCACAACGGAGGCAGTATTGCATTAACACTTGCAGAAGTTCCATGTGTGAATAAAAGTGATGTGGTATGAGCTAACACTTGAAATAGGCCAGCAAGGTATTTCTCTTAAACTTGCTGTATTCCAGAGATGCAGAGGGGAGCATTAAAAATTGGTATGTAATATGAGAGGATTAAAACTCTCCTTAAACTGAGGAAGGAGCAAGATGTGATGGGATTGAATGTGAATTTTAAAAGTAGAAACTTAGAAGTAGAAACTTAGGACCATTTCCAGAAGAGAAGCTGTGTTAGCACGTTTAATGCTAACATATTATGAACATAATTACTATTCTCTAAGTTAGTGCTGGAGATATACATTTTCAGTGTTTATCTAAGTGTGTGTGTCTCTAGATAAAAACAGGAAGATAAAAATAAATGTGATTTCTTTCATTCACAGTCATGAAGTCCTTTTATCACAAGGAGGTCAGTTTTGGATACGAATTTGTATCCTGGAAAACAGCATCTACAGCAAACTGGAATTAGGGGCTTTTTAACCTCAAACAAAACGTATTACTTTGGCAGTGACTCATTGTAACAGTGGCACATTTTAGTGTACTCCAGTGACTCTTAGAATTTGTCTTTAATGTCATTTTGGTGTGTTATTTCCTAGATGTCACTGCAGTTTGCATTTTAGAAGCCTTCCAAAACCAGCAAAGTATGTTATTAGCTGATAAAGTTCTTAAACTCCTTGGAAAAGAAAAGGCCAAAGAGAAATACAAG
Source organism: Urocolius indicus (assembly GCA_013401255.1). Classification (NCBI taxonomy): domain Eukaryota; kingdom Metazoa; phylum Chordata; class Aves; order Coliiformes; family Coliidae; genus Urocolius; species Urocolius indicus. The sequence continues at coordinate 325,836 of WBNH01004296.1, read as the reverse complement.
GTAGGACTTGTGATATTGCTTGCAAATTCTGGTTTCACTCGATTGAAATGTTGAAATGTTGATTGTTGGCATTTTGTCAGTTGTTGTAAGCAAGTTGATCTTCATCTGCTGAACTGTAAGCATTGACACAAATGGTTTTGTACAAACTGTACTATTGTACCAATGTTGTTTTACTGTTTTCATACTGTTATACTGATGATGCTTTCCTTTAGGACCTGTCCAAAGTTTCTGAAGGCTCAGTAGGGCAGAAAAGGTCTATTTCTGACACTTGTTTCACTTTAATAATCACATTTATTATGACATTCAGGAGACACTCCAAGTTGGTGGGCTGCTGTACCTTTTTGTGACTTTCAACATAATGGAAGCAGGATATGTTGGAACAGCAGTAACCAAATATATTCAGTTGAACATCAGGTAGTAGAGTTAGATATGTGTGTTAAGATAGGAAGGTTTATAAGTAATGATTAAAAATGGGTAAAAGTTAGTTCCATATATAATGAATAGCTTAAAATGAGAACAATGATGATCGAGAACTTTTTGTCCCAGGTTGTCCTTGGTTTTATAAATAGAAATTTCATGTAGTGAAAGTTAAGTTGACAGCAGAATTCCTATGTTTTAGAAAGTGGCAAAATAACACTGATTTAAGGTTAGGGTTTTTTTTTTAAATTTAAAAAAAAATAAAGCAAACAAACATTGCTTAAGAAAAAAATGTGCAATGTCACATATTAATGGTCAGAGCTACTGATTCTGTCTTGGAAAATACACCTTTATCTCCTAACTGCCACAGATTACTTGGCATATTCAGTTGCAGGCTGTTTATTTTCCATTTCTGTAAATAAGTGCCCATACTTGTACATTTCCGTTTTGCCTCAAAAGTGTTCCTGATAATATTTGGAAACTGCAGAAGAGAGAAGTAGGGAAGTACAGGGAAATATCGTATAGCAGTCTATATAGTAGCTTTAAGTTTATGAAAAAGTTGGGACAGGTATTAACTTCTTAAAACATTCTTGCTTAGTTTTTGTGATGGTGTTTGAAGTTCTGAAATCTGTGTTGGTTTTGAGATACTGAATTTCTTTCCTATAGGAATTTGCATCACTATGTGGTGTCAAGGTAACAAAACATGAATTGTGCTATTAATGTGGTGATGGTAGCGTCATAAAATAGGTGTGCTTAAAATTATAACTTTTTTTATTACAACAGAACTTAATAAATTCAGGAAAGTGCATTCAGACCTCTTGCAGGAGAGACTGAATTGTAATTCTCGTGTGCAGTGTTCATTTTGAGCAAGAAATATTTTTTAGCTGCAGAAAGGATTTGGTACTTGAGAGGTGTCACTTCTGGGACTTCAAGTAAAATACATGGGATCTGGGCCAAGCTCCATGTAGAATTAGGATATTGTCTCATTAAGCAGCTTCTCTGAGACAAGTTGGAGAAAGGGGCAAGTTGCCATTCAGAATTACTTGAATTTAGGCTGATGCTTAAACTGCCAGTTTACATTTTTCACCCCATGTATATGCACACATACACCTTTAGTACATCTATCCAATGTGTTATGATGTCCTAAGAGTCCTCATTTCTAGACACTTGTGCAGAGAGATACTATCTCTCTCCTCTCTTGAGTATCTTCACTTTGTTTCTGCTGGTGATGGGTATTGTGTTGTGATTTGAAGCTTAATCTCTAAAACATAAAAAATATCAAACTATCAAATGAGATAGTGAAAGGTCATACATTTTTTTTATAATCACATTTGTTTATCCATCTCCATATTTGCCATCTGATCTTACTACCTAATGACTTAAAATTACATTTCTCTGTTTCAGAATCGTGAGCCTCTGATGCCCTCACCACAGTTCATTAAATCCTACTTCAGTTCTTTCACAGACGATATAATCTCCCAACCTTTGCTTAAGGGTGAGAAATCAGATGAAGATAAAGATAAGGAGGGAGAGGCTTCTGAAGTAAAAGAAAAGTGAGTGTACCTGTACAGCTGGGAATTGTTTGATATTGGAATTAGGTTTCCAGTGATTTTTTTATATTCTGCTCAGAGTAACTTGCTGTTGTTTTTGTAGTGCTTGGCATGGGAAACTCTGGTAACAAAACGAGCTTATGAAATGAGATTAGTATTAAAAAATGAAACTTCTCTGAAAGTTGATTGGCTAGTTCCACACTGAAAGTGTCTTTGATCCACTAAACAGAGTAAGAACAATGAGACTGGGAAGACATGCTGAATATTTACTACAGTATCATAGCAAATCTGAAGAGATGGGAGGACTGGAGAGTACTGAATGATACTTTTGGAGAAAGGAATATTTTATACTGAAGGAGAGTTTTCATAGAAGACAGCAAGTTAGCCTTGAGATTGGAAGGGAAAAGGCAAGCTGGAAAAGGGTCTTTCTTAATGAAAACTCTGAATTTACAGCAACTGGGGCTGAAAGGGTGATTTATCTTTTTTGAATCAAGTTGCACATAAATGAAAGGTTTGTTCTGACAAAAGCTCAAGCTTTTTCTTTCTTTGAGTGGAGCTTGAGCAGCACATGAATGGTGCATTACTTCTGCTGCTTTCTGGATCATTTTTGGAAGATATAAATCACTGCTGTTGATATAGAAACCATTGCAAACAGTGGTATGGTTTTGTGGTTTTTTTGAAGTAAGATGTAATGTTTTGATCTAATAGCAGATTCACTGAATCCAGGACACTTAGCTGAGAACGAAGCAGTGCTTACTGTAATTTTTGCTGTGAAATCCTTTCTTCTACGTGGAAACTACACGTGACTGAAGGGTGACCTCATTAATGTGTACAAATACATAAAGGACAGGTGTCAGAAGAATGGAGCCAGGCTGTTCTCAGTGATGTCCAATGATAGGACAAGGGGCAATGGGTACAAGGTGAAACATAAGAGCTTCCAAAGAAATACAAGGAAAAACTTATTCGCTGTGAGGGTGACAGAACACTGAACAGGCTGCCCAGATGGGTTGCTGAGTCTCCTTCTCTGGAGACATTCAAAACCCACCTGGATGAGTTCCTGTGTAACCTACTCTGGGCAGTCTTGCTCTGGCAGGGGGTTGAACTAGATGATCTTTTGAGGTCCCTTCCAACACTTAACATTCTGTGATATAGCTAGGTTTAATATTTCACTTTTCTGACGTGGAATTCCATCCCAGATGTTTTTAAGGTAGAGATTGTTGCTGTCCTTAATTTGACAAAAAAAACCACAGAGGACAAATGAGGCTCAAATTCAAGAGTTTTAAAACATTTTTGTTTTCTATTTTCGGTGTGATTTGTCCATTCTTTTATTAAATCATTTCCAATCTGTGATGACTCTATGTGGGAATATTTGTAACTGGTGTCGTGATTGAGTAAAGCAAAAGTTAGTATTTGGTAGTTTTAATGAAAAATTTTAATTGAAATTGCAGTGTTTGGTGAATGAATGTATTTATACAACTATTTTTACATTATTTACAGCTCGGGCTATTTGAGAGCAAAACAATATATGGAAGAAGAGAACTATGACAAAATTATCAGTGAAAGCACAAAAGAAATTGAAGCAAAAGGAAAATACATGGCAGAAGCTTTGCTTCTGCGAGCTACCTTCTACTTACTTATTGGCAATGCAAATGCTGCCAAACCAGACCTAGATCAGGTCATCAGCATGGAAGATGCAAATGTGAAGGTAAGAATCTGCCACAGGTGGATTGTAGTCTGGGTTGAGAAAATGTAGAAGTTAGATGACAAACTTGCAGTATTGTTTAAGAGCTTATGTTTCCAAGTTTTCAGATACTTTAATGGAAGCATTTTGGTTTATTTACTGTTTTTTTTTCTTATTCCTAGCAAATTGTTTTTCAAGGGCTTATTTTTGAGACAGCTATGCTAAGTAGTACAAACTGAAGATCAGAGGAAGTGTCCTGGTTTAGGCCCATCCAGGCACAAAAGACCATGATTAAACTCAAGTGCCACAGACTTGAGAACAGCCTGTGTTCTCACCACAGCTTGCAGAGGGGTCTCTGGTCCGGCACTTGTCCTGCCTTCCTCCTTCTCGGTCAAATGAAAAAAAAATTACTGTAATTGTAACAAAGCCATAAATTGGGAGAAATGTTGGAGTGGCTAATGCTTCTTTGAACTTTTTTCAACAGCTCCGAGCTAATGCTCTGATTAAACGAGGAAGTATGTTTATGCAGCAGCAGCAACCTGTGCTGTCCACTCAAGACTTTAACATGGCTGCTGATATTGACCCTCAGAATGCTGATGTTTACCACCATCGAGGACAAGTAAGGAACTTTAGAGATTTTGTCGCAATGCTTGAATATTTCAATGTATACTAGAAGAAAAAAAGATTGGTATGTCATCAGAGACACTTTGTACTGCTTGTGGCAGAAAAACATGAAGTCCTAATTTGGATCTGTTCCAGTCTAATTTGCAGGTTTGGGTCAGGCAGAAGCAGTTAATTTCTGTAGATGTAGGAAAGAACACCAATTCTCAGTTTGACTTAAAAACACTAGGGCCTAGGTACACTTGGAGCAGATATAAGCTACTCTGGGGCTTTTTATGGCAGGGCAGCAGAAGGAACCTTTGTTGCAATGGATGTAATGTGTATTCCCAATGAACTCAGCATCTGCAGCTCTGCAGCCTGGACTTGCATGCATCCAGCGCATCCCTCTGGCTTGTGACACTGCTGTGTCCTTGACTAATTTCTAGGCCTAGAGCAATCTGCTTCCACAGAACTGTAATACAAAAAGGTGCTGCAAGAAAAAGGAAATGCAGATATGCTAAGTCAAATGGCATGAGGAAGACTTCCATTGATCAAGGGTCTCTCTCTCTTCATTAATTCATTAGATCACTCTATACAGAGCTAATGCTCAGAAATAAGAATGGTGTTACGTGTTGATTGAAGGGAGTGTAAGTTTTCTGCAAACTGAAGATTAGTGTTTGGGAATGATGAAGTGAGCTCCACTCTCATGGAGGAATGAGAATGTCAAACAAAACCCCAAAACCAAATGCTGGAATGCAGTCTGGAAAAGACAAAACATTTCTATGTCCTAATAGTCCATAGGCAGAGTGACTTGAGGAAATATGACCTGGTTTTGGAGGCTGGACATAATGCTAAAGCCAACAGCCTAAAATGCAGGCATCCTCAGTCCCTTACACATGGGCACTGTGTTTTTGTGCAAGAAGGCAAAGTTTTCCCGGTGGCTTTGTTATTTTATGGCAGTGATTTTTAGTCTCGCATTTTGTAGGTTTCTAGGCAGTTCTAAAACAGAACTGGAGAAGACATAAGAAACTAAGGCTAGCTGAAGTGCCTGAAGCACAGATTAAATACAGAAATAGGATTTTCTTTTGTTCTGCTTAGCTGAAGATCCTGCTTGACCAAATTGAAGAGGCTGTGGAAGACTTTGATGAATGTATCCGATTGAGACCCGATTCTGCCTTGGCTCAAGCACAGAAATGTTTCGCCCTGGTAGGTAACAAGCTGGTGTTTATCCATGTGCTTTTGCTTTTTAAAGAGTTCTGGAAAACATACTGTTTGGTTTGTTTTTATCCAATTTAATGGAAAAGAAGAACAAACATCTCAATTTTATTAGAAGTAATGCAGGCTTCTTCAGTGGGAGTAAGGGAATGCTACTTTCATTTTGCAATGTTTGTTACTCAGACAGTAGATCATCTTTTCTGTTTTGTGGTGGAAGAACTAAATCTCTCTTATTACATCACATACAATTGATTTATTTAAAGCTTTAATGTTGTGGCAAACTACATAATCATGAAATTGGAAACAAAACATTTCAAGCTAGTACAGTGCTTCTGCATGCAGGAATCCTCTGACGACAACTTGGCACGGTGTGAACAAGGAGGAAATCTAGGCTTGGAATTTCTAGGCTTTTGAAATAGAGGGAGGCTATTGGCAACTGTTAGGCTTTACGGCTTCCTTGTTTCATCCTTTCTCCTCTCCAAGTCCACTCTACCAGAGTCTTGGACACATTATATGTTCCTAAAAATAGATTTGGTAGGATGTACAGGCATTTTACCTTGTGGAACTTGTAATTATTATGATACTTTGGGAAGTGAGCAGAGGTCTGATGAACTTTATTTTTGTGTGTTGTTTCATATTTTCTTCTATTTTTTCTTTCTTGAATAGTATCGCCAGGCTTATACAGGAAATAATCCTTTGCCTGTGCAAGTAGCCATGAAAGGCTTTGAAGATGTCATAAAAACATTTCCAAAGTGTGCTGAAGGCTATGCACTCTTTGCTCAGGTAAATTTTTCTCTCTTGAAGAAAACGTTGCATTCTCTTGCACCTTTTATTTCTGATAGCATGCATTTCTTCAGATAATACAGAAACATCTTTGAGAATAAGTTCTGAGATAACATATGCTGTCTTTATTGAGTTGCCTGAATTTATGGGTATGGGTGTTCTGAAGTAGATGGGGAATTAATGGAGCAGAATGTAAGTGATGAGAGTTAAGAGGAGTTATATGTTTGTGGCATCTCACTGGATGGAGGTCAGGAATTCTCCAGGATAATTTGGGAGTTAAACGTGTGAAATGAGAGTCACAGACAAATGGCATTATCCTGGTGGAGCAGAGTTTTGTACAGATATTCAGAGTGCACTCATGACAGAGACTGTAATTTCTTCTCTAAGAAAACGTGCTACTGGTTCTAGGAAGATGCATGTGTTCTGGTTTTAAGTGGGTGGGCAATATGGATGCATTTTGTTTGGAAAGAAGCATATTTGAAAAAAGGAAGAAGTTGAGACTTGCAGGTATAACTTGTAGAACGATTTATACTTGCAGTACACTTAGCAAGTTGCTCGTGGTTTTCCCATTACCAATGGATTACTGCGATCAGTCATCTGTATGCTTAAAGCCCAACAGCTTTCTTCTAAAAGACCTCAATTTTGAAACTTAACTGGCAACTGATGCACTTGGCCTGCCCTACAAGAAGAGAGCTATAGCTCATCTCACATTGTCAATATTGTTTTAATTAGAATTAGCCTTGCACAGAGGGCATGTTTTGGTTGCCTATTGACTCAAAGGTTTCTCTTTTGATGCAGGCACTAACTGATCAACAGCAGTTTGGCAAAGCTGATGAAATGTATGATAAATGCATTGACCTTGAGCCAGACAATGCCACCACGTATGTCCATAAAGGGTATGTATTGGCTAAACTGTAAGTTTCAGGAAAGTTTCATTAGTGTTCATTCCTAATTGAATGTCTGCTTGAAGTATATCTGACTTTTACTTTAGCCCTGTCTTCATTTCAGCTTTGTGCTGAAGTTTTCTTTTTCATAAAACAACTTTTAACAAGTCTTCTTGGGAGGTGTTTACCTTTTTTTGGAGTCACAGAACTGGTAACATGGCTTACTGAAACTGACTTTCATATACATGTTTTTAAAAGCCATGAAATTACTGTCTACCCTGCATTAGGAATTAAATATATTGGGATTTCTTTTTCCCCCTTACTTAATCTGGGTTTTGGGAGGACTATGTCAAGTTTCTTCTAAATTTTCTTTCCTTTTAGTTTACTTCAGCTCCAGTGGAAGCAAGATTTAGACAAAGGATTAGAACTCATAAGCAAGGCCATTGAAATTGATAACAAATGTGATTTTGCATATGAAACCATGGGAACGATTGAAGTGCAAAGGTAATGTTAAATTGCAGCATTAAAGAGTCCTTGGTTACTTTTGAAATTACAGTAGTAATTTCGGTAATACAGTAGTCCTTTAGATTTCCTTTCTTAAGATCTTCTCCCCAGCACTGTGCAAGGCCAAGCTCTTACCTGAAGCCCTGACTTTCTGTTCTGTAACTTAGATAAAACTTTTCTTTCTCTATGGCATAATTCTGCTTTCTAGTCCAACAAGTTCCTCTATTCACCAGTTTCATGCTTACTGAACAACAGGCAGATGGATCTGTGTGTATTTAAATACCTCCCTTCTGCATTTAAAGTGACTTCTTTAACCATAGCCAGGTTTTCTTTGTATCTAACATAGTCACATAGTCCTTCAACAGATCTTAGTGGACCACTTGTACTCAGGATCCTGAGCTATACTCTAAAGCCTGACAATTTGGATTTAATTCAGACAGGGTGTCAGTTTGCCAGCTCACAGGGTAAAGAGGAAAGACTAATGCATTATTCTGTGCAAAAGTTTGGAGTGTAGCTGAGAGTGTAGTTGAGTCTATTTTTCACATACGTAGACATAAAAGGATAGACAAACTATTGCCATGAGAAATTTCATAAGCATTTCCTATTTAAATCATGTGAGCTTTTGTCTGTGTTAGTTTTTCTCTTAAATATACAAACTTTTTTGAAGGGAGAAAATTCATTTAGGTGTCCCTGCATTAGCTTTGTAGCAAACTTTGCAGCATCCTGGTGGATGTCAGGTTGGGGCATCACTTTCTTCTGTTGTATCTAGTGATAGGATAAGAGGTAATGGAAAGAAGCTGGAACAAAAAGTTCCATTTAAACATAAGGAACGCTGTTCAGGTGAGGGAGCCCTGGCACAGGCTGCCCAGGGAGGGTGTGGAGTCTCCTTCTATGGAGGTTTTCAAAACCCACCTGGATACATTCCTATGTGACCTGGTCTAGGTGGACTTGCTTTAGCAGGGGGGTTGGGCTCTAAAGGTCCCTTCCAACTCCTGCCATTCTGTGTTTTCTGTGAACTTAGTGTCCCGTGGAGAGCATTTTTATTCCCCACAGCAACCCATTGGGGCTTTCTAGAGGAAGGCTGTTTAACGGCTCAGGCTTGGTAACAACTTCTCTCACTTTGCTCATCATCATCTCAAGTTCTCGTGGTGGTTCCTCCCAAGGTCCTCTTAAGCTTTTAATAGTGGAGAGTGAAAGTCCCAAAGGGAAAAAGTTGCTGTAAAGATGAAAAGACTGCCAGTCTTAATTGGACCTCATTTTGCTTTATTTCAGAGGTAATCTGGATAAAGCCATTGAAATGTTCAACAAAGCTATCAACCTGGCCAAATCTGAAATGGAGATGGCCCACCTCTACTCACTCTGTGATGCTGCCTATGCCCAGACAGAAGTTGCAAAGAAGTATGGATTGAAACCACCAACACTGTAACAAAATGAAGAAGTGACCTTCCAAAGTGAAGTTGCCCACTTCAGCCAGCACTAAAGACATGTTGCAGACCATGTTTGAATGGTGGAACTTAGTTTTTTTCCTGTTCGTGGTGTTGTCATTTGCTACATCTGTTAAATGTTTAGGTGTTGTGGGAGTGGTTGTTCAAGGAAGTGTGCACTGTTGCGTCTTGTTCCTTCTGCAGCAAAAACCTTTAAGTGCATTAAGGGAAATAAAGTTGCAGAGGAACAAAAGGAAGATATTTTGGCCATGCAAATAAAAACTTTACACTGGTTCATTTGGGGTGATTATATTGTGGGCGAGTTTTGCTTTATAAAACAATATTACAGCATGTGGGTTTTTTCCTGTTGATTTTAAAGGTGATACTAGGTTAGTGCTGTAAAATAGGTTTCTTTTTTATATGCAATTAATCCTTGGGGGTTGATTTTAATTTTGCAAAAAGGAAAAAAAGTAATTTTCAAACTGTTTAGGGATAGAAGGGTTTTTTTTTAAGTAAGTGTGGAGAGAAACCATGTAAATAGATGCAAGCATGCACAATCTTCCCTTAAAAGCCTCTCCCATCCTCTGCATAACTTATTTAGAAACAGTCCCGTGGCAGCTATTAGGGAATTAATTTGGTAGTCCCTATCCTCACCCCAGGAAGGCCTAGCGTACTGTATAGGAGATCTAGTGCAAAAGATTGGTTCGGGAAAGAGGTCAGGTAACACCGCTTCAGGGTAGGTTTTACTGGAAGACAGGCCATACTCCTGTGCAGCAGTCCTTGCTGGAATGTCACAGGAAATTGTTCTGGAGGGTTCAGAGGGACTTTGAAGAACAGAAGGCACTGCTGGGAGTAGAGCTGCCAAGGTAAGGTCATGCTTGGGTATAATCTTTGTAATCTCTGATGCTCTTGCTTAAATAACAGCTAATAGACTGTTGACATTCTTGTCGTTCTACAGACTGCTGTGTTCCGAGCTGCTCCTTGTAATGGCCCCTCTGCAGGGTTAAGTGAAATAAGGTACAGAGTATAGGCTAGGACTTAAAATGAGGGATTTAGAACCTGTACTGCTTTCCTTGTTCTTTAGACCCTGTCTTGTCCAAGATTACACATCCTGTAGGAATGAAGCAGCTCTTCTGCAGATAGCAGATCAGCAAATTATTAAATGCTAGCATAAACCCTTTTCCTCTAGTAGGAACTTCCCAGAGGGCTTTCTTGCTTTCTGCTATGGTAGACAGTCCATCTTCCCACTCCCTGGATTGATGTGGCTCGATAAACCTCACGCAAATACTTAACTGATGCAACTTAATTTACAATACACTAATCTGGACTTCTTTCCAATCTGAGATCTTAGATTTGCTTCTGCTGAATTGTCTGATCTATTTCATCTTTTAAAGAAATGAACCATGCTGTGATCAAACTGTCTTGTTCTCTAGTCATGCCACCATATAGCAGCAGCTTGTATTTTCAACTTGACCTTCCTCTCTCCCAGCAACCACAGTGAAATCGATGGTGGAAACGAGATATAAAAGATTTAATTATCCTAGCTGGGTAGATGATCTGAAATCATAGTGTTGATGTAGAATTGAGGGCAGGGGAAGGTACTGGCAACTTCCACGGGCACTGCACATAACATGTGTCAAACACCTTCTGGAACTTCCAATCTCTGCATCAGTTACCTGAGAACTACAGACTGAGGAGTCCTGTTCTCCCAAGGAGTTTTTATTTGCATGGCCTCATTTACATTGGCATTTTCTCCTCTTCACCTTACCTGTACCCACTCAGTGAATTAAGGGGAAAAAAAAGCATGTGCTCTCAAATACTACCATTCCAAATCATCACAGACTTTTGCCTGTTCTTGAATAGTTTGAAACTGCACTGAAAGGATGCATTGTCTTTTTTTTTTTTTTTTTTTTTTTGTAAATGATGTTATCACCTGTAAACTGAAAAAATAAATATTACCTTCAAGTATCTCTCTCTGCCATGTATAAGAGAAGGTTTTGATGAAAGTGTTCTTTGCAGTGGTGCTCTTGGGCTTATTTGAGGTTGCTCAGAATCACGGAGAAACTAATACTGACTGACTCCCTCTCATCTTCTCTCACGTTAAGAGGAGATGTGGAATTAACAAGACTTATCTCCACTTGCTTTCATCACCCATAGAGGTATGATCTGGAGAGCTGAAGGTTACACACGAAAAGAAATCCAGCCAAGCAAGCTGAGAATCGGAGTAGCTGACACTATGTATGTAGGGCCCATTAGTGAAAGGGACTTTTTGTGTGGATTTGGTTTTGGTTTTATTTTTCACGGCTGATATAGTTGAGGTTTTGCTTTAAGCCAGGTGTGCACATGAACTTTGAGTAAAACTTTCTTTAGTAGGAGTCAGCAAAAGTATTACTGCTGGTTAAAAAACAGTTGAAATAATGTAGAGAGCTGATATTAAATATATGTGGATAAACCCAGTGTATCCTAGAGTCAGGGAAGTTGCTTTTACGTAAGAGTTGTTCTGCTTCTTATTTCTGACCATGTAAAATCCCTGTTGATCCTGTTGGAGAGAAGTTTGCCAAAATGGAGACTAGAAGTTGTGACTTGAATTGCTGGGATCTAACTGCAGATTGAACTTAAATATAGTAAGGAGGTGTACTTTGAAACTATTAAGAGCAGCTCAGATGCAGATTGAACCAGATTTCCCAGCTGCATAGGTAGTATTACTGCCTGATACACCAGGGAGTAGCAGTACTGTGTTTCCTGCCATTTTAAGAACTTAGGCTGAAAAATCTGGAGCTATGTCACAGTTGTTACTGGCTGGTTTTCTGTGCTTACAGAATGTCAGTGCAGATGTATAATATGGATACTTAAAGTGCCTGTTTTCTACCACCACAGCAGCTGAGCAGCTGAGAACTGATTGGGTACTTTCGTCACTGAAAGGCCCCCAAATTCTTAGTCCCGCTTTTACTGCTTCTGAGTGGATCACACTGTAGCCCCTTAAAACATGTTACTAGAACATGGTGCTCAGAAACGGTCTTAACTGAAGAAGACAGAACCTATGTCACCTCTTCAGCTGAGGTGATGGAAGTAGCTTGCTACAGATTTTGATCCCTCTGCCATCTGGCATACCAGGGGAGAAGGGTCCAGACCACCCACTCTAGTGTCTGTTGCAGACTGCACTTTGCATTTTTAAAATGAAGTGGTTAGCCCCTGCACTACTTTGATCCTCCAAAGGTAGTATTTAGTGCCTGCTCTGCTGCGTTTTATAGAGAGAGGACAGAAACATGGATGGTTTAGAAAAAAGGATGTGTAACAGATGGCCATCATACATGCCAATTGTCGAGTATGGGGAAGGCAACTAATCTAATGCAGGAGACTTGACTCAAATGGTAATTTGTTAAGTTTTTTATATTTATTTTTTCAACAAATAAATCTTCATTTCACCTTGTGCTCTGTGGCTTGTTTCTTAAGAATTCCAGGACAGCGGGCACACCAAAATGCAGTTGAGAAGTACAGACCACAAAATGCTTGCTGGATTCCAGCAAGTGGAATCTTTTGAGGGGAAAGCTGCCTCAGGGTTTGGCTTAATTTAACCATTATTTATTTTTCCTCCACGAAGAACACAGCTAGCTCATTCCAGAGAAGACAAAAGAACATTACAGGATAAAAAGGCAAGAGGATGTGGGAAGAGGAGGAGGGCCAAACATGAATAAAAAGGTAAGGCTGGGCTCTAGGAAACTGGTGCTTAGCTAGTACAAGAGAACCTTTTCTCTCTCCTCTCGTTTTTGTATTTTGAAGTCTTTAGCCTTATTGCTTGATCCTTTTTGCTGCTGGAAAACTAAAAGCCTGGCAGTAAATTCTGGATAGTTAAGAGTGGCTTTTTTTTTTTTTTTTTATTTATTATTCCAAGGAGACTAGAATCTGGTTCTATTGCAGGTTCTTATTTTCATTAGCAGTACCACTGTGTCTCCTTGTAAGAAATAAAACCCACAACAGCAAAACTATGAAACACTAGGCTGGTTTTAAGTCTTTTAAAGCCACCTTTCATCAGGTTGTCAGTCTTTTCAACAAGAGCCATGAAGTAAGGAGCGCATCCTGGGCAGCTGGTGGGAGTTGGCCTTTGTTCGCTATAATGCATTCGCACACAGCAATTCTAGTGTCCATCTTCTGGAAGACTTAATTGGGGCAACAAGTTTTCTAACCCTTTCGACTGACTCCCCTCAGCCTTTCCAGGTGCAGAATTAACGCCTGTTTGGGCACTGCAGTAAGGAAGCAGCAGCTAGAGCAAAAATTAGGTGATACATGGATTGCTTTAACAAGACAGTAGCCTGCAGCAGCTCAGCAATACACAGGAGTTGCAATAAGGAGAATTTAATATATATTCCAGGCAAGATACACGAACCAACACCTTTTAAGAGATTCTTCTATAGTAATAGGTCTGTCTGGCAGCTTCTTGCATTGTCCTTAAGTATAACAGAGTAGAGTTTCACTTAGCGTACAGTAACGGTATGTACCGTACGGTATGGTATTTTAAGTTAGAAGTTCGACATTCAAGGAACTTTAAGGCACATAGAACTAAGACCACAAAAGCACTTGAAGAATCAAGCTAGTTTACTGAAAAAAATCCTAATACAAAGCTGACATGAAAGGATTTCCAGGGATACCACATCTCCACATTCTGCAGGATTTCCAAGTTCTCATCTCCCATGTTTTACAGAAGAGCCCCAAAAGATAACTACAACATTGTGATGCATAAAAAGCCATGTTAACTACTACTGTGCTGACCTGATTTCACCTCCATCCTTATTGTATCTATAAAAGACTTCAATGTACTAAGTGTGAGGAGATAGAAAAGTTGTATTTGAAATCAGTTTTGGGATTACAGCACCAAGTTTTGTTTTCAATTGGCACATTTAGCAATAGACTCTGGGGCAGCTAGTAAGGGAATCCTTCTGAAGATGAAAGCAGCAGCCATTGTGCCAGCTGAACATTCCCTGTTCCCCCAGCTTCACTTTTTCATCTCTATGCCATAGAGATCACAACGCTTCTGGCTTAAAATAGGAATTTGTTGACGTATTTCTGCAAGTTTCTTCAAATCTGCAGGGGGGGTAGAAAGAGCTATTAGAACAACAGTCAAAAAGGAAAGCTCCTGACTGGTTCTGAGGTCAGGGAGGGAGAAGAGCAGCTTTCACGGAGAGTAGGTCTGGATGGCACTGCAAGGGGGCAGCCATGGCTGGAGGAAGCCTCAACTTGTCTCTTTCCTAAGGTGGCAGCTTCCTCATTAGTAAGGAAACTGAAAGAGTATAGTCATGTGCTGCTTGTTCTTGCTTTAACCTAGCAAAGACAGGGAAGCAATGAGAACACTGCAGCATCTGTACCTGCACATGCAAGCCCATAGGCAAAACACTGTCTCTCCCTAGTCTCATGACTCATACTCAGGAAACAAAGCAGGAAGAAGACCCAAGACTTCATCCTTACCTATATCTGTGTATATAACTGTTTCTTCAGGCCCAGCTTTGGCTATAACTTCACCCCTGTGAAATCAAGCACATTTGTTTGCAGCATTAGCACAGAGGTCTCAAGGCATCAGTCCACTTGCTGCTGTTTGTACAAAAGGACATCCCTACCCTTGGTATCTATAGCTGTAAAGACAGGGCTGTCGTAAAAATACCACCATAACTCATGACTCTGGCACGATAAAAATGGTTTTGAGGCTTTCTTTGCGGTACATTTTACACACCATGTACATGCTTAACACAAGGATGTTTCCAGAAATTAGGAATCACGGTAAGAGCAGCTCCTGAGAGGCAGTGCATGTGAGCGTGCACTATACATACCTCAAGGGGAAAGAAACAACTTTACCAGGGATAACCAAATATGGCAAAGCCTAACACATTCTCCTTTCAGATCCTAGTGGCTTTTAATAGGAGTATACTTTTACTCTGCATGAGCTAATGAACATTATTTATCATGTCTCCCGCTAGGTGTTCTGTCTCTGTTTTCATCATATAAAGTTAATAGCTCAGGATATAGCTAAGGCTTTTCCTATTTTACAGTCACCTGAAAGAGAACTATCAATGGATTTATTTGAAAGAAAAATAACTGCCCCAAGATTTGGTCACTTTTACCTCCTGTGCACCTGTACGACTTCTGAATCTGTCTCTTATCTAGCTGAAACCATTCTTCTTTCTTATTGTCAAAGCAGTGTTGCTCTTTGAAGAAATGAAATAGTTTTCTATAAGCTGTTTAAGATGGTTCAGTTCTGCACAGAGAATTACCATAACAAATAGTATATAATGGACTGAACTTGGAGGACAAGTTCAAAAAAAAACATGAAAAGGTGTTTGTTTTTTTTTTCCTGTACTCACCAGGGATTTACTACAGTGCTGTGTCCCCAGGCAACATAGGATGCTTTCTCATCTCTAGCAGGTGATACAGCAGCTACATAGACTTGATTATCAACAGCTCTGCGTTCAAAGAAAGATGAGGGAAGGAGGGGAAAAGAAAGTAGAATTTATTTTTATATCATCAATTAATTAAACATACAAGGAAGAATTCACTCTGAAGGGCAAGCTATATATCCTCCTAAGGGCTAGCCTAAACTGTAAATCATGTGAAGGTCAGAGAAAGTAAGGCCTAGAAAGAGAAGTCTCTAGCACCTGCTCCAGACTTAGTAGGTAGAACAAATTACATGTTTGTTCCCATCTAACAAAGTTGATTAAAGCTCACCAAATTAATAAATGATGTTGCATTCAGAAATCTCTTGGTCTGTTTCTGTCTGTAATTAGAACAGTTCTCAACTGGTTTGTCTGTCTAGAAGTTGTGTGTGAATAGTGCTTACAGAGCCCTGGGGAAAAGGTCCCTGAAAAGCCATAACTTTAGAGGGACTGGCAGGAGTGAAGGATAAGCATTTCTTGCTTCTCTCCTTCATGGTAAAATCATTTTGATGTCCTATGCAAGGCTTGAGGAATGCAACTCCAATAGCAGCAGCACCACTTCTGATGCATAGTGTTATTTGGAAGGCAAGAACAATACAGTTCCACATGCTAAAGCATGAGGATCAGCTGTGAACTTTGTTCTTACCGTCCCCTTTGTAGTAGTTCCCAATGAGCTGGTCCTGTAGTCAGATTAAAAGCCCCTGGATATATCAGCAGCTGGCAACCTTTGTTGAAAGAAAAATACAACCCGTGCATCATTAGAGGAAGATGGTTTACCCTACAGTAGCCCTAGAGTAGTATTGAGACTCAAGGCAAGGCTTCCTCCTGTACTTCCTGACCTCTGCTCAAAATGGAACCAAGCAGAGCCCATCCCTGCATGACACAAGCCACCACTTATGTCAGCAAAGCCCTGTGGTATGTTACGAAGTGTGGGAATATTCCCCATCTCCATCACTCCATCGACAGAGACACATCAGGAACTGATTGTTACTTTACTCACAGAAAACAGACACTAGTTTGTACAACTAAGTCTGGCCCACAAAATGCATTTTACGTTACAAGGTCAAGATAAGAGTGTCTGATCACAGACTGCCCAGTATGCACCACCTTGAAACAGTCCAATATAGTTCAGGCCTTAGGGCCACCCATGTACCACCATTACGTGACCCAGCCTCACCTTTCTGTCCGTAGATCTGAGCCATCTCAGCAAATCTCATATCATAGCAGATGCCTAAGCCCACTTTACAGTATGCTGTTCTCAAAACACAAGAGATAATGGTCACATTGTTATCACGAGTACACAAAAATAATCACAAGACTAGATGTAGCCACCAGGCCAGCTGTAAGTTTCTATGTCTCACCGTAACAAGAGGAGCTATATTTAAATGTGTGTCTATCTGTAACAAGCATTCACTATTTACAGGGGTGAAGAATTCATGCTTCATGACGAGGGGAAGCCTGTTGAGAAAGTCTTATCTACCCTTTAAAACCAGCCATTTCCAAAAAATCGTGGAAAAAAATCAGGTCCTCTCTGATTTAGCTGCAGATTTTCAATTATTTTCAAGGAAAGAAAGCACTCCATGCTCTTCATGGACCAGAGATACCACACCTCATTCCTTACAGCACAGGGGCTGCCAGGAGTGAAAGGTGGCCCCAGCAGATAACTCTCCAGAAAGGTCAGTAAAGGGCACGTGTTGCTTTTTGAACACTGGCAGGAGGGGGAGTACGTGTCTTGCTTTGTCTGGTGTACTTCATTCAAGACTGTTAGAATGGGATTTAGAGTTAATTGTCTCCAATATTGTATCACTCACATGAAACTGTGCAGCTGCTTGCCACATGTATTCTTTTCCAAGCCATGTTTTATAAGAACCATTTTAAAGATGTAACCACTATTTAGAAACATGGTAATTTCTCTGTAACAAATCAAAAGGCCACTATTTACTAAAGGAATTGCAATGATAACCTTTGTACTCCTCTGACCTTCAGTAGTCACACTGCTTTTAAGAGTGACACATGAACTTGGAACAAATTTAAACTGTGTTTGCCAGATGCCTAATATAATCTAAAAATCCACTGCTGGGAAGGAGGAGAGGGAAGAGAACTCCAGAATTACTGTAATGTTACTGTGGTAGAGCTCCTTAAAGAAGAGGCTTGTCTTATACTCACGAGTATCAAACATGGACAAACTATTCCCTGGACTCAGTGTTTCAGACTCTTTGAACTGTATCTTCCCAGGAATACTAATGTCGAACAAATGAACCTGTAATTACAGTATGACAAATAACCATTAACAGCCATTTCTCTCCCTCAGATTTGACTATTAGACGCATTTTCTACTTACCATTTTCTAGACAATTCTTTTGTCAAAATCCCAACTAAACATTGCTTAATTGTGGGATCTCTTAAAAAATGACTTAAAACAGTTTTCTTTTTTACAGAAATATAGGTGTTTAAAGTTATCTTTTGAAAAAACAAAAACACAAAACTGCCCATTTTAGTAACTCCTGTGACTCAAATTATACACATCTTGAATGTTTATACTGCTTACCAATTAGAATAACCTGCCCTTCTCCCGTGCCATAATAGAGGGTAGCTAACAACAGTTGTAAAAAAAAAAAATAAAATCACAGAATCATAGAATCGTTACTGTTGGAAAACATCATTAAGATCATTGAGTCCAACCAGTCACCTCAACCCGCCAAGCCTATCACTAAACTAAACCTCAGTACTTCATCTATGTCTTCTGAGTAACTCCAGGGATGGTGACTCCACTACCTCCCTGGGCAGCCTGTTCCAATGCTTAATAACCCTTTCAGTAAAAAGTTCTTCCTAATGTCCATCTAAATCTCTCCTTGCACAACTTGAGCCTGTTTCCTCATGTTCTATCACTCGTAACTGTAGAGAAAAGACCGAACCCCACCTCAGTACAACTGCCCTCAGGTAGTTGTAGAGAGTGATCATGTCTCCCCTCAGCCTCCTCCAGGTGAAACAACCCCAGCTCTCTCTGCTGTTCCTCATCAGACTTGTTCTCCAGAACCTTCCTGAGCTTTGTTGCCTGTCTCTGGACAGGATCCAGCACCTCAATATCCTTCCTGTGCTGAGTGGCACAGAACTG
Source organism: Urocolius indicus (assembly GCA_013401255.1). NCBI lineage: Eukaryota > Metazoa > Chordata > Aves > Coliiformes > Coliidae > Urocolius > Urocolius indicus. The sequence goes on along the minus strand of WBNH01004296.1, from coordinate 307,244 downwards.
GACACAGTATTTGAGGTGTGGCCTCACCAGCACCAAGTATAAGGAGAAAATCACTTCCCTGGTCCTGCTGGCCACACTATTTCTGATACAAACCAGGATGCCATTGGCCTTCTTGGCCACCTGGGCACACTTCTGGCTCATAGTCAGCCAGCTGTCAATTAACAACCCCAGGTACTTTTCCACAAGACAACTCTCGAGCCACTCTGCTCCAAGCCTCTATTGTTGCATGGGTTTGTTGTTGCCCAAGTGCGAGACCCGGCATTTGGCCTTGTTGGAACTCATCCAGTTAGCCTCGACCCATCAATCCAGCCTGTCCAAGATCCTTTGAAGAGCCTTCCTGCCTTCAGGCAGAGCTACACATCCACCCATGTTAATGTGACCTGCAAATTTACTGAGGGTCCACACAATTCAGATCATTGATAAAGATGTTAAAATAAATATAACAACTACCTTGTAGTCGGGCTCTGTATCTTCTTCTGGGAAAGTACCCCTGAAAAACACCTAGGTACAGGTCCTTCCTAGAGGACCCGGATCAGCCTCACCTCCATCCCTGGAAAGGTGATGGAATGTCATTTTAAAACACATCAAGGAAAAGATGGTTATTGGGGTAGTCAACATGGATTCACCAAGGGGAAATCCTGTTCGACCAACCTGATAGCCTTCTATGAGTGCATAACTGGTTGGCTAGATGAGAGGAGAGCAACAGGTGTCATCTACTTTGACTTCAGCAAGGCTTTTGACACTGTCTCCCATAACATCCTCATCAGAAAGCTCAGGCAATGCGGGTTGAATGGGTGGACAGTGAGGTGGATTGATAGCTGGCTGAATGATAGAGCCCAGAGGGTGGTGATCAATGGCACAGAATCAAATTGAAGGCCTGTGGCCAGTGAAGTTCCACAGGGATTCAACATCTTCATCATGACCTGGATGAGGGGACAGAGGGTACCCTCAGCAAGTTCTCAGATGACACCAAACTGGGAGGACTGGCTGATTCCCCAGAAGGCCGTGCTGCCATTCAGCAAGATCTCGACTGGCTTGAGAGTTGTGCATAGAGGAACCTCATGAGGTTCAACAAGGACAAGTGCAGAGTCCTGCATCTGGGAAGGAACAACCCCA
>WBNH01004296.1:224479-305346 GCA_013401255.1 Urocolius indicus | reverse complement strand
GGGGGGCGGCCATGGCACAGGACATGCTGGAGAGCACAATAAGCACACAAAGTATGTGCAGAACAGTATTTATGGTAACAGAATGACTCAATCCAATGGGAACCTGAGGTAAAATCCTGATTCCACTTAAGTGTTATCGTATTTCAGACCTCGACCAAGGCACATGGATGGGTTGGATCAGGATTTACTCTGTACCACAGTTGTCCCAGCACTGGGAAAAGCCATTTAGGCCTTCTACATTTTTGTTATCCTTATATAGGACAAATTTATGACCATCTTTTAAAGGGGTGTTTACATGCCCTGAATCAAAATTACTGGTAATTTTACTCATAGTACACACCTTACTATTAATCCAAGATTCTATTAATTCATATCACCTTTAGGCACAGAGGAAATTGTTTGTACAACAATATTCTGACATCTTACCTTCCTATGCTTTGCCAACAGAGCACCATCAGGCCCAAAGACAGTACATGTATTATACAACTTTCCACCATCCTCTTCTGGAATAGATCCTTTGTAAAAGCAAGAACAAAGACTTCCCCCAGTTTTAGATAGAATTTTTATCTGATGGCATTAATAGACATTGAGAAGGTCACCAAGAGTCACCAAGGTCACCTCAATGAGAAGGTCACCAAGAGTAAACTACCTCCAATGAGATATATGCTGCACTCCTTTGCAACTTCTGAGAGCTTTTCTGTTGATTCTCCAGGGATCTTCTCTGCATACTCCTTAAAGTATTGGGTTCCATATGGAGAATTAAAGCATTCCTAGAATTAAGAGGTGAAAGAAGAAAAAAAAAAAGAGTTATAATGCAGAAACACCACTACAAGGAGATGTATTTGACCTTTCAAACCCCTCTCTATCAATGTTCCCATACAATCTTTAGTTATAGGAGTTTCATTCACAGAAGGTCTGTAAGAAAACCAGAAAGATATAGGGAAGGTGGGGAGACCTCAGCAATCAAGAGAAAAATGCATGGAGTACCTTGGTGTAAATGTGTGCCAAACAGAACACAGGCTAGGAGTATCATGCAAACTGCAACTAACAAGTCTAGTACATTTTTCAGTCTAAGCTTAGCAAGATCACAAGGGATGTTCTCAACAGAACAATGAGCTAAGTTCTACTTAGCTAATTGGACAAGTTACAAGCTAAAGAGATGGGTCTCCAAACTGTGAAATGCGTGTGCTTGTCCACAGTAAAAGGACCTAATGCAAAAGCATGCATTTCTCAAAATTACTGATTTTTTTGCTAAAACTTTAACTCTTATTTCCTCCAACTGAATAGTATTTTCTGTCCTAGGTGCAAGTTATTTGCTATTCCTCAGAGCCAGGCATGTGAACTTTAGATAACAAAATTAACAGAGCCATTTAGATGGACTAGGTGGCTAGCGATATCCACTACTTGCACTCTGCATTATGTTTGCCAGCTCTGTGAAAATGTTTGACACCCTCTCAACACTTTTTTGTTCTCTGAAGGAGTACAGCTGAAGGCCACAGATAGGCTATTAAACAGTACCAGCAGCTGCCCTTCAGCAAGTGATTCCAGCCCAAGCATCTGCCTCAATTGTTACCTTTGCTCACAGGAAGCTGTAAAAAGACTCCTTCTACCTAAACCAAATATAATAAAGGTGTGAATAGCACAATAAACATTTATTCCTTCACTGCTCAAGCAAACTTCTTAAGAATGTAGTAGAGTCTACTGAACTGGAGCAACCAAACCAAAACTGGACAAATACTTTTGCCCCACAGAGAGACACCGGACTTGCTTGTGCCAGCAAACCCACAGCAGGATCTGTAGACGGAAGAGGCAGGACAAGGACTCTCTGCAGGCTGTCAAATGAGCTTCCCAGGCTTTTGAAAGCTGGATTGAACTTCAGGGAAAGGAAAACAATGCCAACTGCCTCCACCTTCATCTTGCCACTTGCAGTTTCTAGGCATGGGTTCCAGAGAGCTGGCAGAGCTCTGCTCATGCTTGAACAGCAGCACACAGGGCTGTTCCCAAGCTGACACTGCAGCAAGACTGCACACTGCACAGATCATCTACTCCACCGCTCTCCGAAAGTGGTAAGAATACAGGGACAGATCTTTGAATTGCTTTCCGCGAATTTCTAGATTCAAATGGATTTTGGTTTTATATCCATAAACATTACAAATTGGTTTTCTCTAGTTCACAAACGAAAAAAAGTTTAACGCATAAAGGCTCAAATACAACAGGAAAACTGCCACATCCATCTGCAGAGGTGTAGATTATATACTCAGTGCAAATTACCTCTGTTCTTTGCATTTATGCCCACATCCTAATACCAGTACAAAATTTACATCCCAAAGTCTTTGAAAAACCTTGCCCTTTGAAAAGTTTAATTCTAAAACATAAATTATCACTGGTAAAGTGAGTGTCTCAACTAAACAGGTCTGTGAAACTCAAGTGTTTGTAGTCATGATGAAACTAGCAAATCATTGATAATCTCAATGCAGGAGGCCCAACCAGAATAACCAAAGGTCGTATTTGCAACACAAGACCTGTATTAGCACAGAGGAGCTGGCAAGGTTGTTTAATTTTCACCTGCAACAGCAAGAGGAAAAATATTCCATGTGTAAAACATTCAGACCAAAAGTTCACCCAGAGAAGAATTTGCACTCCCAAGTCAGATACTGCAGGGCACAGGGTAACACTTGTACCCCCTGGAAGAGAGGAAGGAAGCTCAAAGCTGCACTGGGAAGGTCACCTCATTGCCAAGCACACTCCTGTGTGGTAAATGAAATCCAATAAGTAAATCATAAATGATCACTGATTTTAAGTGGCTCTTATTTTCCCACATAAGAAAGTTGCAAGAGAAAAAGTGTTGTAATCATAATTCAGCCACAAATGACCTGCTGGAAACATCTAAAGTATCTTTCGTTTATCATGTACTACCTAATCTGGAATGATTATGGCAAAAGAGAGTCACTGTATACGTATTTTCTTTCATCTCCATATCAACATTCTTTAGCTGAAAACCACCTTTTCCTACATTTTTAGCACAGAAGGCTTCTGCAAAGATTCAACCCACAATGTCACTTTCATGAATTCAGAACATACCAGTCATGGAATTGCCTGGGACTCTAACCACAAAAGACAACCTGCCTTTTTTTTCCTTCTTCATCAGGTTCTTGTTTTCCCTCCTCTTAATCATGCCACTAGACACAAACCCTGTTTCTCATCTACTTTGGAGCTTCAGTCACCATATAAGCGATCCACAGTGAAATGGGAATATATAACACATGGCTAACACTGGAAAGAGGTTTCCAAGGGTTTGAGGTATAGGTGCTACACAGACAATGATCTTTACTCACAGGTAGAGCCACAACTTTTGCTCCTTTAGCTGATGCTTCTCTCACAAGTCTACAGGCTCGTTGGAGGTTATCTGATTTCAGAGCAGATACCTGGAGCTGAATAAGAGCCAAGCAGAAATCTACTGCCAGGAAATAAAGAAATTATCAGAATTCCCACAGGAAAAAAAAAAAAAAGTCTTCAAAATTTGAATTGACTAACAAGCTTTTAACAACACAGATTTGCTTATATATTAATATATACACAAACCACTTCCAATTCATTTTGTGGTGTATCTTGACTCTGCAAACAGTCTCAACACAGGGAGAACATCCAAAGCCAGGCTCGCTAAAGGCAACCACACAGCCCCACCAGGGCTCAGCTGAGAGACTGCAGCATCTGCGTGCCAGTAGCACTCAGCCCAGACAGCATTCAGCCCGAGTTCCCATGCAAGGTACCGTGTGACAGAAAAGAAGATTGTTGGGCACCTAGACCTGTTCCCTCCTTCCCAGGCTGCCATACAGCTTGTGAGCCTATCTTCTTCTTGCGCCTGTTACTTGTTGAGCACTGCACGTCCTAAAACGGTACTAAAAAACTAAAGGACTGGATAACCTAAAAAGCACCAGATATGGGAAGAGGTTGCTTTTGTCCCTCCAATCACACCTGGTCTGGGAAATGGCTACATAAAGCAATAAAGATAACATCTTTCCAATTCACTTACTTGCAGTTTGAGTCCTAGCCAAGAAACAGCTGCAAGTGTTATCAACACTGCTTCTAGTGAGGCTAGGCAGGATTTATACTTGCAAGCTCTTAAATACACCAGTGGAGAACACCAAGTTTTGAGCACCCACTTTGGACCTTCGTGAATCTCTCGGTACCTTAGGCTGTAGGAAAACACACCCTGCAGCACCAAGAGATGCAGGGCAAGCAGTTTCTACCAGTCTGCAGCAAAGCGAGAGTGCCCAGGGCAACTCCTGGTAGTACTGGCGTTATTTCACACCCCTTCCAAGGCTCTGAGGCGGCACTCAGGGCTGAGGCCTTCCCAGGCCACACCATGACCGGCAACACCCGGGGACAGCGGCGGCGGGCAGCCCACAGCCCATCTCCACGGAGTGGTGATGGTAAGGGCCCGGCGGACGCGGAGGGGCTAGCAGTGGCTCCGGGCGGCCCCTGGGCCCACGGGGAAGGCGGTGACTCGGCGGAGAGCCCCGGGGAGAGCGGGTACGCCGGCGCTACGCAGCGGCCCTTCTGGTCGGCCGAGGCCCGGAGAGGCAGGGCCAGGGCTCCGCTGCAGCGGCTGGTTCAAGCTCCCGTCGGCTCTTTCCCCCGAGTGCCAGGGGCAGAAGGAGGGAGGGGAGTGGGAGGAGAGGCGGGAAAGGGAGTCGGGGCTCCTCCGCGCTCGCTCACCGCCACTCACCGGCCATGGCTCCGCACGCCGCCCGCATCCCCCAAGCCGCGACCCCGCCTCCTCCCTCGCGCCGGCGCGCGGCAGCGACAGAGCGCGCGGGCCGCTGGGAGATGTAGTCGCGGCCCAGCAGCGCCGCTGCGGCACGGCCCTGCTGCCGTGGTGCTTTCGCAGCGACTCGCAGGTTGCTGTCATGCAGTCCGAGGCGCCGCTCGATCCGATTTCGCTGCATTTCCCTGATACAGCTCCTGGCAGCGGCGCAGCCGCTGAGCCTGTGTAACCCCAGGGAAAAGCAGGGCGCTGGGACAGCTTCTCCAGTGCCAACTCAGCACCTGCCAAACACACAGCCCTGCACCAAAACGTCACGTTGCTTCACTGACATCACATTTTCCCAGCCCTGTGCCATCAGTAGCAGCCCTGTATTTGTCAAGGCCTCTCTCTCCTCCAAAAGATCGGTACTAGTTTACAGGTTAATTCATCTGGCATATCTTTTACTATGAACAGCGTTATCTAGCTAGTATGTTAACTGCCGTGCTGTTTGCATTACTAAACACCAAGTGCTCCCCTTTAATCATCACAGAACGCTGCTGCCTCATATATATTTTACAACCTTGGGCTTTTTAAAGGCATGTTGTATAATTGTTGAAAGTACGTGGCAACAGAAAGCAGCTAAAGATAACCCAGGGTGATCAACCTCTTACACGTGTTCAATTTCAGGTAGCATGCAAAGAGATTAAGTATGGGAAGTGCATAACCACCACATAATGCACAACCACTACTGTTTGCAGAAGTTACAAACCTTCCTTCAACAGAAGAACAGTTCAATCTGCTTCTTGGAGCAGTAAAGGCATCATCTCATCCCAAACTGACCAAGCCAAAGGATGTCAGAATAGACAACTGCAGATGAGGAGGGGATACATCTGCTCTTTGGCAGGCTTCCCTCCTTTCTACATGAGCTCATGGTAGTAAAAACAGTATATAAGCGCTTGTTTGGGTTTTTTTTTTTTTTTTTTTTTTTTTTTTTTGTTTGTTTGTTTGGTTTTTTTTTTTTCCATTTTTAAGAGCACATTTTGCAGGATTCCAGGTGCAAAAACAGCCATTGCCTGGGTTCAGATGAGGTTAGGGGCAGGACATAAGGTAACAAAATGAGCAATGAAGCAGTATCATCCCTTCAACGTGAAAAAACAGCATAAAAATCCAATGTCTCCCATAGTTTAGAAAGACAGACAGTCTATTTTTCAAGTTTCAAAACAAAAAATATCTGAAAGCAATACATGCCCACACTATTACTCTCCTTCTTCCCAAAATGGGGAAACCTTTCAGCCATTCAGTGGACATAGTCTGTATTGAAGAAAGGTCATTTGATAGAGTCAACAGTTTTGAAACTGCAGCTAAAATGCACTTGGAAGGAAAAGCTACAAACCCTGCTGATTAAGGCCTAACATGAACTAAACTGAAAGAGCAGCAAGTAATATTTACGGGAGAAGGCAATATAAATAAAAATCACATCTCTACCGTCAGAGATGTTTGGTGGGTGATACATGTATAACTTTGTATAAACTCTCACACAGATCACAATCCTTTAAAAGAACTTGTGAGACAACAGAAGAGCCATCAGTCAACACAGAAACACTGACCCTGGCTATGAAATACAACGGTAAGAGCTTTAATTTGGCAGAAAATCTTATGCTGAGAAGTGTTTCCTTCCTGCTACAGATCTCATTTCTGTACCATGGGAAAATAATGAAAACAGCAGCTAGCATCTCATATTCAACAATATCCACATCAGTGCATGCAAAATAAAACAAGAACCTGCAAATATCTGAACTACAGATATGTAGACTATGAGGCAGAAGTAGCCCTTAAATTGTGGGTAGAAACACACAGGCCACCACTGAAATGACTCATGGTTGGGACTGAGCTTTGTAAGATGGGGAGTGTTAGTAACTTGCATATCGCCTTAAAAATGACAAATAAATAGCTGCTTAATGGCATGGATTATATATATATCTACACATAATAGATTTAAGAACTGATTAACTGTAGCTTTACAGTAGAGCCAAAGGATCTGCATTTTTTGTCCTCATAGAGAAGCATACCTAGTACCCACTTCCCATATTTGATATCCAAAACCACCTGTTTAACAGCTGTTATTATCACAATCCACACCCCTCACCATGACTAGGAGAAATGCATTGCATTACTTTGTCAACATTTTCATAATATAAATACATATCTGGTTTGGAACTTACACAGACTCTTCCTATAATCTGACCATTTGTTAACTCATTTTGACCTCTCTGTGACTGCTTACAGTGGCTCACCCAACAGAATTTAATGGAATCAGTCTAAGTCTAAATTACAAAATACTTACATTAAGATGTCACTGACAGTAGCTTCCAATGATCCATAATCAGCTTATTTCATTCCAAAGATCAAATTCACTTCCATATACAAAATACCCACAGGAGAAACTGTTAATTGATTCAACGAGTTCATACAGTATATAACTAAATGCTTTCTGACAAAACAAGTTATGTTCAAATTGTACTGGTTTATTTACAACTGTAGTTTATAAACAGTTACACAAACATCTTTACATGAAAAAAGTCTCATTGCTGAAGTAGGCACAGAGTCAGAGACTCTTCAGAATATTTTCAGAAGGAAGTAGGAAGAGGAAAATGTAATACAACAGCTGCTGGGCAAAACTATAAATACATAACCATTAGCCCAAGTGCAATTTCATGCAAATACCTTCAAACAGTTCAAGTTCTATTGGTGTTTACTCAGATAAAAAGAAGGAAAAAAAACCGAATTAGTTCCAGAATTAAGGTGCCCTAGCTTAATTCCTAGTAAAATAACTTAGAATTACTGTTTGTTATAAAGGTCAGTTTATTTTACCTCCTGATGATGTACCAGTTCATAGGTTTTGATTTGATGACTTCGCATAGCAAAGCTAATCCCTGTTATCTTTACTTCGCTGTTTTTGTAATTTGCACATCAGTCTACAAAAATGCCATGCCTCAGTGGTACAGACATTCCTGTACTGAGCTTTTTAATGAAAAAAAAAAAAAAAGTTCTTGGAACAAGCGTGGAAAGCTGTTGATAAATAATCATGCAGCTGCCATCTCTCAAACATTAATCCATTTAGAAGATGCTAGTTAAAAGAATATAAACAAATGCTTGAATGAATGAAGGTTACGGGTAATTAATATATTTATCACAGCTATCTAGCACTTAAATCTCTTCACTCGTGTGAGTTAATTTTCTTGCTGTATACGTCTTCAATCTGCATGTATTCCCTTCTGAAGATTTTTAAAGGTCTAGTTATTACCTTAGACATTTTGTTTGAGGTACATGGTAACTTATTTTCAACTGTCATATTCTGTCACGAAGCTTTAATTTCAATGCACATAATCACCTCTACAAGATGAACAGCCTCAACCTATGAAATATAATTTTTTTCCTAATTAGAAAAAACAATCACAACCCTGTAGTAAAAGCTTGCTGTTCACAGTGCATTTTGGCTTTAAAAATATCCTTAACCACCAGCTTCAACTATTTAACCTAGGAGTGGATAAGAACTTTAAAATAAGTTGATTTTACAATTTGCTTTTTTTGTCTCGTTTATCTGCAGCCCAAGCTGGACTTCTAAGACGATCTTCTCTGCTTACACTCCTAAGTTTTAAATCGGTCCTTGGCACTATCCAGTAGGAAAAAATAAAATTTCTAGACTGTAAGCAATGTAGACATTTTACTTTCAAGGAACAGTATTTTAACAAACATTCTGTTCTCAACTGCTTCTCTGTATCTGGCAGTGCTTCATTCCTTTAACACACAATGTGAATGCAGCTGCATATTCTCTTGCAAAGATACAGATTGCTCACATTAAGGCTGCATTAAAAATGAAACATACTGACCTTTATAATAAACATTTCTTCAAAGCAAAATAAAAAAAAAAATTTAAAATCCTGTTCAGAAATTGATAATAATTTACCCTATCTTAAGCCTGCTACTCAGGCACTCCCGTCAGCAAACAGAAAGAAAAGATTATCTTAAATTAGAATTCAGTTAGAAAACAGTCAGCTTGTGTCCATTTACAGTATCTTGGTTGCTTCTTCTTTAGAAACTGTTCTCTATAAAGTCTTTAGTTATTAACTCTCCAAGGCATCCAGTACTTTCATGATCTGTTGTTTTATGGCTTTGGTAGCATCACCTGCATTTGGAATCAAATACCTTAAAAAAAAAGATTAGAAAAAGTCACGATTAATTCACTCTAAAACTTGTATCTATTAATTCTTGTTTGTATTTTTGCTCTGGCACAAACTAGGGGAAGAAGGAGGGGAAGATATTAAAATGAAAAGCTACTAAGAAAATAACATTTAATTCCCGTTTATACTACGAAACACTTCCCCTTTGTTAACTTGGAGCTGTTAGGGAGTATTTCACAGGCCATCCTGGAAAGGAAAAGTTCTTCATACAGTAGCATAGGACAGGTAATTCAAAGTATTTACAGATATAGCACTGCCTGACTCAAGCTCCACAGTCCTCATTTTTAAAAAATTTCTATACATAGCTCTAGATCATTTATTTACTATCCATTCTCTTCTGGGCAGCAGTTCTCTGTAAGCTTTTAAGTTATCTTTGTCTGACCAACTCTCAAGCTAATTTTTAATTCTAACCAGCCAACAGGCACAGAACAACTGTCCAGGTGTGTTTTGAATACTTCCATAGGAGACTCCACACCCTCCGTGGGCAGCCTGTGTCAGGGCTCCCTCATCTGAACAGGAAAGGAGTTTCCCTTTAAGTGAGACTTTTTGTGTTCCAGCTTTTGTCCATTATACCTAGTTCTATCACTGGACTACACAGAAAAAAGTGTTGCCCCATCCTCTTGACATGCACCTTTCAAACACTTGTAAGTATTAATGCTCCCTCAATCTCCTCCAGGCTGAAGAATTCCAGTTCCCACAGCCTTTCCTTATAGGGAAGATGTTCAGTCCCCTGATCATCTTGGTGGCCTGTGCTGGACTCTCTCCAGCAGTTCCCTGTCCCTCTTGAGCTGAAGAGCCCAGAACTAGACACAGGACTGCAGATGAGGCCTCACCAGGGTAGAGGAGAGGGGGAGCAGAACCTCCCTCAACCTGCTGTCCACACTCTTCTTGATGCATCCCAGGATGCCATTGGCCTTCTTGGCCAGGAGGGCACATTGCTGGCTCATGTTTGGTTTATTATCAACCAGGACTCCCAGGTGTCTCTCTGCAGAGCTGCTCTCCAGCAGGTCAATGCCCAGCCTGTACTGGTGCTTGGGGTTGTTCCTCCTCAGGTACAAGACTCTGCACTTGCCCTTGACATCAGCAACTTTGTTAAAATGGTACCAACAGGCTACACCATTGGAAAAAAGCCCAATTCGCTCATACCTCTGACCTCCCCCCAGCCTTAAGCACACAAATGCAGAGCATGGCAATGATAACTTTCAATAACCAGATTTCAGGGGTTTGGAGTTTTGAAGTCATGCTTCTAGACTCCTTGTACAACCCACAGTAAAAGTCAAATGTCTCACAAAGGGCACCACAGAAGAAAGATCACTCTTCAATCTCATTCTACAGGTGGGTTGGTCTAGATGATCTCTGGAGGTCCCTTCCAATCCTATCATTCTATGAATCCATGATTCTATGAGTCATCCTTCACAAATCCATACTTAAGGCTGCAGATAGTTGCTCTTGCTTGCATCCCATCGCCAACACCTGTTGTTGCAGACCATGGGGTCCTTCTCTGCTGGGTCTTGTAACTCTTCTCATCCTGCTGACAAACTTTTTTCCTAGTTCACATGTGAATGAATCTAGTCCTAAATAAAAACTATTAATTTTTGTCATGGTTTGACCTGGAGTCTTTTCTGGTAATGGGGAAAGGGCTGTAAAGATGGCTCCTGTAAGAAGTTGAAACTCTCCCCAGCTCCGCGCCAGACCCACTTCTGGGGCTGAGCCAATTAGGCACCTCCATGATCCCTTTGTAAGAAGAAGAAGAAGCAGCTGGAAGGATTCTTCCTGTTCCTTCTTGTTCTGCCCTTCCTTCTTTTATTTTCCAGCTGGTGAAGGTGGAAGGAGTTGGATGAGAGAGAAGCGATCATGTGGAGCCCAAAGTCAGTGAGGGAAGAGAAGAGGAGGTGTACTAGAGCAGAGACTCCGGTGCATACTGTGGAGAGGACTGGTAAAGAAGAGATTTGTTTGCACTTCGCTAAAATACTCTGCACCAGGAGCAGTGAGTATGCCCAGAGGAGGCTGTGTCCCATGGCAGGGAAGAAAGTGAGAAGTTGTCCTCCTTTGAGAAAAGTGCAGAGCCCATCTGTGAGAGACTGATCACATCCCCCATTCCCTACCCCTGAGCTGTTGAGTGGGGAGGAGGTAAAGATATTGGGAGCAGTGAGCTGGATCCAGGAAAAAAGGAGGGATCGGGGAGGGAGATCTTAAAGTGCTGGTTTTAATTTTCTCATCATCATCATCTTGTTCTCTTTTGCTTTATGTTCTGTTCTGTTTCTTGCAGGTAGTAGAATAAACTTTCCTACTTTCCTCTCCAAGTTGAGTACTGGAGTCTGTTTTGCCCGGAACTGTAATTGGCAGTGAGCCCTCCCTGCCCTTGTCTCAATCCACAACATCCTTGCTTATCTTTTTTTTTCCCCTCTCATCTTGCTGAGGCCCCTGTTGTCCTTATGAGGGTGGGGGTGGATGGGGGACAGTGAGCAAGAGACTGTTATGGTGCTTAATTGCTGGCTGGGCAAAACCACGACAATTTTGAACTAAATTCTGGGATTTACAGCATGCCTCTGATTTCAGGTTGATTGTATTGTGTATTGTTACTACTTATATCTCTGCTACTGAAATGACTTACCTTTCAACTGCCAAAATTTCTATGCCTGAAGTATTGCTATTTCCATATTTAAAGGTGATCAGTTCCGGGTGTTTCTTCTTGGATGTGATTTTGACTACAGAGTTGAGTGCCTGTCGAGACTGTATATAAGCCAGTCCCTTTCGTGACGGAATCTCTCTCAAACAGTACATGTGAGTTGCTGTTACTAGGAGATGACTTGAAAGAAAAGAAAAATACAAATTAAATTTGCTATTTAACTAAATATCAGCTATTTAGAAAGCTAAATTCTACAAATAACCTGCATGAAGAGAGCTAGATAAAACAGTTCTTAAGAGTTTTAATACTTTGAAAATCTATAGTTTAGAAAGGCCTACAAAATAATGAGTATTGTATATAATGAAAATAACCAGGGCATCCTCAACACCATACATAACTGGAGTTAGCAGTTAACATCATCACCTCAACAGAAGTGTCATGAGTGCTATCAACAAAGATCACAACCACGAGCAATGTGTTATGCCATGCTGAGAGGAAAAACGTCTCCTCTCTTTCATCCTTCAATCCTACCCCAATTCAAGTCCTTCATATACAGAGCTGCAACTCCACACGTGGAGCTTCAAACTTAACTTTAAAGAATGTGGTAGCATTCTATTACTGTCAATCACTGTACAAGAGCTAATGTAGAGAGGCTTACCTGCCAGCTCGGTCCAAAAGCCCCTTTTGCCTTCTACATGGAAGGAATGCATGTTCGGCTACTGGGAGGGATACACTAGCTGAGTTCCAGCTCAGTTTGAGAAGTTATACTGTGACAGACTACTACTCATACACCATATTAAGTGGATATATACACTTATAATATAATGGGAAAATAAAATTAATAATGAAAGACAAGCTCTCCCTGCCCTTTAGCAATCCTCAGTCTTTGGTACTTCAGGCTAATTGTGGTCTTTTGTTCCCTGTTGGGCCTAAAACCACAACAGTAATTTTTCTTTCTTTAAACATGCATAGAGACAGACATTTTCGTGAAGTTTATGACTAATTTCAGTACCTGGGAAACATATGTCCATTTTCTTTTACTTCATTACAGGGGAAGTTATATTTCACATCAGGTTTATTTATCCATGTTTGGATGTTGACAACCTCTTTCCGATCATCATCTGACATTGAAGAGCTATCAATTTCATCTGTTTTGAATGGGAGTGGGGTAAAAAAAAAAAAAAAAATTTCACAAATCAGACAACTTTGCCACCCACTTAAGCCCATAGTATCTACACTGGTTCAAACAAAGGTCCACTTAGCCCTCAAGAGTAACCCTAAATAATTGTTCAGAGGGAAGAAAGAAAAAAGCACGCATATCTGATATTTCTCTTAATTCTCTCTCGGTAGATAATTCTTCTCAGCTTAGGGAGTTTCTTAGGCTGCTCTGACTCTTTCATTCAGAAAGTTTAACAGATCTGCTCCTCACAGAATTGTACAGACTTCCTTTGTAGTTGCAAAAAAAGTTTACATGGCTTCAAGGCAAATATCTTTGGCAAGGAGTATCACAAGCGTGTCAATTACATGCCTGTTGTGGCTTCCAGTTTCTTGTATGAGAAGAAATAAACACTGGTTAATCCCTTTCCAGGCCAGGCATTATTTTCATGGGCCACTTTTCATGCCCTAAATTGCCTACTGCACATAAAAAAAAAGTCCTAATAATATTTAGCTATGCCTGTTGTGAAAACCATTTCACCCTTGTTATCCCTCTCTGAAACTTCTTCTGTTAAAACATATTATTTCTCAGGTCAAGAATCAAGACACACAACATTCAATGTGTGGGTGAACCACAGGTTTACACCTATAATGACCTCTATTTTATTATCTGCTCCTTTCCTTAGAATTGATTTGCTTCTCTGACTGCTCATGAGCACTTATCATAAATCAGTCTACTTTCTCGTATCTGAACATTTCCTTCTTGTCTTTAACTCTTGTTCTCATACTGAATTTCATGTGCCATTTTATTACCCAGTCAAGCAGACTAGCAAAGACTCTTGCAATTCTTCAGCCCTTCCTTATCATTACTACCTCGAATAATGTCAGATAATTAGGAAAAAATTGTCTCAAGGTTCACCTCCTTTTCTAAAGACATTTAAGAACACGCTCAAATCCAAAATTTTCATCGCAAACCTTTGTTAAACACCCAAAACTCCTGTAAATGTTAATATTTACTTGCAAAATATTGGTTTTACGTCTACATATGGTGACTACGTTTACATAATAACTTTAGTGCTACATTAGAAGAATTTAGGCTATCTAGTTATTTAAAACAATGAACTACATTAAATCCACAAAAAATACTCCCAGAAATAACTTCCAAGGACAATTCTTTAAAGTGTCTTTTTCAAAGCCAGTTTTCCGTACTTTGTTAAACTATTTATTTCAAAGCAATTCAGAAAGAGAGCCAAACTTTTAAAAAAGGCTTTCATCAAAAATTTATATTATTAATTTGAAAGGAATGGTGCCAGGAAGGTACCAGCACTTGCCTAAGGTTCAGTCCTCAACTGGGTAGGAAGAATCCCAGCTGACTCAATGTGAGTAATAAAGGAGACTTCATTTCTTCCAAGCAAGTTACATCTTTTATACACTACAAGCTGCAAGCTGTCTACGTGACAATAGCTGATAGGTTACTTATCAAAACGTCATGTCTGCATTTTCCATCTACTTGCGGTTACAGCTGCTATCTATCCTCCTCATTTTCAACGTCCTGCTTCCTCAAAGTGGTTTACCAGCTTTAGTCAAGGACAGCCTGACCTTGCAAAGCAATATATTCTTTTAGCTGCATACATATCAGCAGGCTGCAGTTTCAACACGACTTAGGACTTGGTCTGAATCGTGCATTAAATCTATGCAGCTAGAACGAACGCTGCCAGGGCTTAATGGGCCCAGTCTTAACGCTTCGGGTCCGTGCCCATTGTCCCTCAACCATTCCTCCACAGAATGGAACGAAATCCACCCTAATCTTGCAGAATCAAAGAATGGTTGAAGATGGAAGGGAATCTCTGGAAGTCATCTGGTCTAAAACTCCTGGCCAAGCAGGGCCACCTAGACCAGGCTGCAATTCACTTTTTGTATTATTCTATATCAAAATAACATAGATTTCACTTTATCTGTAGCTTTGCTCATTCAAGTCACTGCAGTGATTCTACTTGCTTAGTCTAACAATGCTTTTAAAAGAAAATGTAAATGGAAATTAGCAAACAACCATTACTGAAAATATCTTCTAGATAATTTGTCTTTGAGGACCTGGTGTTATGAAACCACCTAGACTTTGCCAAACATTATTATGGATGCTGAAAGAACTGTACAAACTTAATTACATGGCATTTGGAAAAAGTATCTTTTTAGTGTTAAAGCCTCTGCCTGACAGTTTCATTTTGTTCCTTCCCAATTCTTATAGCAGACAAACTGATCATCTGCTTGTCACCAATCTTATATAAACAGTTTATATCAATCTCTTTCATTAATCCTCCTACATTTTCTCTTTTGCAGGTCAAAGATTCTTTGTCTAGTTACTTGTTTCTCACCTGGAAGCGGAGTATGCATTTTGATTACAGAACCTGTGAGATGATGGCTGGGAGTGAGCTAATGCTACCAGGACAGCAGCAGGTCTGCACCATTCTATTCCTAGCATCGGTCTTTCTGGAAAGTGTAGTGTTCCAGTTTTGCCTCTAACTTTTCAAATAGATTAAAATAAGAATTTAGAAATGGTACTTTTTTTCTACAGTCTTCTGCAGGCATATCAAGAGATGAATCAATTATTAATTGATCAATTAATTAATCAATTAATAATTGATTCAGCTGGTTATACTAACTGTCAATACTAGAAATTCAACCTGAGAGCTATCAGCCAAACTAAGGCCTTTATGTTTTGCTTACTGTCACAAGAACTAGAGGCACAATTGCAGACGAGATCAGCATAGAGAAACAGATCTTTACTACAGAAATAAGAAATGAACATCAGTGATCCACTGAATTTCTATTTCTTCCTGTTGGGTGTTCGGTGCCTACCACAAGGTCTTTTTATGGTTAGTCTGCTCCTGTGTATTTGAAGAGAGAATTTCTCTCTTGATTGGTTCAAGGCACCACCATAACCACCACAATCAATGATAACGAAAAATTGTCACGTTGTAAGACAAAGATGTAAAATAGACTCATGGTTTAATAAAGCTTAATCATTTTGTCTAAACAAGCTAATCTAGGCAAGAGGAAAATCTTCTACTGTACCAGTATCGTATTCTTCTTCGTCTCCGATGCTGAATACTGGTTTCACACCACGGTAGGGTTTTCCTACTCTGTCACTGCTACTGACGTGTCTGTTGGCAATGAAAAAGGCAGGAGAGGACATAGGATAGAGGAAGAAAAGGAACTTTCAAAATGATGGTATGACTCCTACAATAACACATTAATAAAATGTAAACAAAGCTGTGCAATTGAGGAGGACAAGAATTTCACAAAGCTGCCTGCAAGGAAGCCGTGACTGACCCATCAAGCAATTTGGTTAGTGAAAGCATGTATTTTAGTTACTCAGCAAGGCTGACTGTTGTAACAAAGTGAAAAGAAATACTTTTTTTTTTTTTGTATTAAAAAGAAATTTTGGTCACTTTCTCAAATGAAATATTAGACATCTCAAAACTTACAACATGCTATAAAAAATTTCTAGCAGGAAAATCAGGTATTTCTGGACAGTCAGGGCAGCTTGTCAAGGATGGCAAATTAGGATGGAGGAAAAAACATGAAGACTATTAACTAACACATCTGGAAGCTTATTTTTCTGGTTAATTCCTCCGAAGATTAAAAAAAAATGAAAAAAAAATGCCTTAAGCACTTCAAAGTGCGTCTGTTAAAAACCAAACATGGAATAAACTCTGACTTCCTGTCCATTACTTTCTGCATTATGAGCCACATCCTGAAATCTTTGGTCAAGCAATATCTACTGCTAAAATCCCAGCATCACTAGGATTTTTGCATAGATATTGACCTCAAAAATAACATTTAAATCTATTTCCACACATCATTATCAAGTGAGAGAAACACACACAACTAAGTCTTAACGTTGGACCGTTAAAGTTGCAAATCACAAGATGTTTTGAAGCTCCAGCTTAGAGTCATGTTCAAAGCTGTCATGTTAAAAGTTCTGGCCCTCAACTGCTGAGAATACATGAAAAATATGAGGAAAAACTAAAGGTTCAGAAAGCCACAAAATGGATTATTGCTTAAAAAATTTAACAGTTCATTACTTTAGCCTTAAGACTTGGCAATATGTAGCAGTTTAAAACAAACAAAAACATGCCTGTCCCTTTCCTCCGTTTCAATTTCTATAACCTCCCTCCCCAAAATGTGTATTCATATTTCCTGCAAACTATAATCCCTGGTTCCTGTTTTAAGTGTATTCACAAACTCCAGTTTACATGCTACTGTACAACCAAGTTGGACAGGCAACCTCCAACTATGCTGTGTTATAATATGTTATAATTAAAATTGACTACTATAGACAAACTAAGGAAATGTTTAATAGCAAAAAAAACATACCCACAAACCAAAACAGAACTGCATTCTACGATGAAACAAAAAATAAACATACAAAACCGTGCTCATTAGTGTTTAAGACAATAAGCATCAATGACACTGACAATTCAAGGGAGCAGTGCTTCTATAAGGAAGTTTTGTAAATGTGTTAGTAATACATAACCAATTGAGTAATAAGGAGCACATTTAAATAGTGTCAAATTGAATTACACAGATTTAAGAGAAGACCTCATTGATATTTATAGATAAAAGTTAGTAAAAACAAGTAAAAAGCTACTTTATAAAAACTTGTAACATCTCAAACTAGAAATGGATTTCCTTTAACCTGTTTGCACCATGGTGATCATTACATTGTTACAAATCGAATGCAATTCTCTTTAATGGTGAACCTGCAAAATTTAATATATTGGTGATAAACACAAAGTGGATCTAACTGAATGGATGGGGAAAGAATGCCATTCTGGGTTCCTAAGAGTTGCAGTTTTAGGAGAATAGTCTAGCGATCCATAGTGTGAGCAAATTTATTGCTGCATCTTCCCAAAGAAAGAAGATAAGCAACACAAATGAAAGGAGGAAGTAAAATAACCCAACTATAATCTCAACGTACCAAAACTTCTTAGTTGCACAGATTCAAGTGACTTTCAGCTATTAAACTCAGTCATTAAGTGTTTTTAATTGGAATTTTAACACTTCTTTACTGTAGCATAAAAACTGATTGATGAAACATGGCGAAAATGACCCCCATGACCTTCAGGATTTCTAAATTAACAAAATACATTATATGCTATTGGGATAGTCCCACTTGTAAAACAACAACAACAACAAAAACAAACAACCCTAGTTTAACATTACTATTGGTTTTGCTCACACAACTTCGTTCTGTAATGCTTATGAGTAAATCTATGTCAAATTATGTTGACAGAATAATTGGTTCAAAATCCTTGAAAACTTAAAATAGTATTTTCAATCTTCATTAATTCTTCCCGCATTAATCTTCATGCTTTTCAGTCTATGAGAGTCAAAAGGTTTAACAAAGAGCTCCTAAAGTATAACCAAAGTTCCAAAGTGATTACACATGTGCTGACCTTCATTTATCACAAGTAATTTTATATAAACTCAATTCACAATGTTTGCTTCTGAAACTATTATAAGACAATAAATCTGAGACAAATGTGAAAGGACTCCACATTTGCACGAAATGCAGTAATTATATGAACAAGATAAGGCCGCATAGTAAATTCCTATTTACTTAGGAATGCAAGATTTTTTCCTTTCCTAGTAATGAGCATATCTGTTTCAATCAGCATGTTCTACTACTATGTGAAGAGACACATGAAAATACCGTGTTTACAGACAGAAATTCTGTATAGGTTCCCTGTTATCTAAGCTCTGCTGATATTTTATGAACAGTTTATGACAAGTCCTTTTTCACAGCTGTAGTCTCTCTTGTTAAAACTCTGAGTTGTAATTTGTTCAGTAATTGCTTCTGGTGTCTTTCACTAGTAAAAGTATATAGGAAGTGACAAGTAAAAAAAAAAAAAAAGAAAAAGAAAAGCCATAAAAAGCAATAATAAGAGAACAGAAATAACAAAGCAGAAACTAAGAGAAGAAAACACTACCAATGCATTTTTTATTTCCTCTAGTCCCCTGACCAGTATTCGTTACAACAATATCTTTAATATGTTTCAAAAAAATAAATATGAAAAATACGCTAGTAATTTTGTCAGTGTAATCAATGCTTACAAATACTATGATGCCATGCTAAATACAACAAAGGTGGTTTTAGTCAGACTGCTTAATTGTCAAGCTTACCGCTCCAGGCTTGCTCTGTCTGGCCAGGGAATATTGAAAGGTATTCTATAGTACATTGAGGCAGAGGACAGAACAAAAGAATTAAAAAATAAAAAAGTTTAAAAGAAAAAAAATCTAGATGAATTATTGAAATGCTCCATATTGGCAATGTATCTTCTTAAAAAGGAATAAAGGCTTAAAAATAAAAGCAATACTACTTAATAGCTAGCCACGAGGTAGAGAAATATGTTTATAAAGGATAACAAAAGACAAGTTTTTCATGCTATGGATTGCTTACACATAAGCCTCACTTGAATTCTTCACACAACAAAAGCCATCAAGTCATCAAGTGCTCCTTAAAAATTTTTTACCTCTAACTGTGAAATAATAATCTAAAAAACCACATTTTCCAACATAAAAAGAAGCAATAAAGTATACCTTTTGATTAGGTACAAGACTACTAAAACCCACTGTTTGTTTGGCACATATTTTAAATCCTGCTATCAAACATCAGCTCTGTAAGATTCCAGAATTGCAATGTCTGAGTAACATACAACTCCAAAGGCTGCATTTTAAACAACTCTAAAACAGGCTTTAAAGCTTTGATAGATGAAGACTGCTAATCTTTTATTTAGGTAAGACAGGTATTTGAAATGATGACTTCCAATTTGGCAACTGTTTGTTAATGCTTGCACATTCTTATTCCCAGCTCTACTTGAAGATATAAAAAATTTAACAACATTTGATTCTATGTTTGAAGAGCAGCTTTACGTTACAACTTAAACAAACAAACAAATAAATTTAAAAAAAATCAAGATTTTCAAAAAAGTTAACTTCAGATTGACAAGATGAGGCAGAAAAAAAAAAAAAAAAAAAAAATCAAAACAGAACAAAATCAACCAGATAAAAAGCCCTGTCCAGAATCATTCCAGAATCCATTTCATTAGAGTCAGGATGGGGAGGAATTGATATAAAAGCAAAATAATTCTTTACTTTTAGACTGAATACAGAATTAACATATTATAAGAAGTTAAACTAATCAAGCAGTGACAAATTTTAGATAAAAATTCTAGAGAAATGTCTGCTCATTGGCCTTGCAATAGTAAGGCAGCACAGTAGGCTTTCTATATCATGATAAAATTGTGATGAGGGTAAGTGTGGGAAATTTAAAAGCTGAAACTGGAAGATAACTTTTCTCCCTAATTAGCACAGTCTTCACATTTACAAAATAGCACCTGAAAGGGGAAGCCGCCACTCACTGCTAATTCACAAAGGAGACGTAATTGATTTACCTGTCCACTGGAGTAGATGTATTTTCAATAAAACTAATCACTTTTTCTTTCACATTCACAGATTTAGTCTTCAAAGCAACTGTCATTTTATTCACCAGGGACTTGACACCTTTTCCATCACTTGAACCATTAGGAGAATCACCCTGTAAAAGTAAGTCATCTCAGAATTAATCATAAAAAAATAATGTTACTTCATCTCTAGTTTATTAAGAAAGTAAATAGATTACAGTACTAAGCTCAACATTAATTACAGTATTAAGAATTCTTTTAAAGTTGTATCAAGTGACAGCAATGATACGTATCTGAGGTAAAGATGATCCAATAAAGTAAGCTTAACAAACTTTATGACTGAACACTCTTCTATGAAAATCTAGAGAGAAATGAATTCTATTAATGATAAACTGTATCCAAGTTAAAAGTGAAATTTTACATACAACATGGCAGCTGTAGAAGAGAGACAATTTTGAGCTTTCCCATGAAACTGCCAGTTTTACAGTAATCTATTCCTGGAGTGAAGAAGAGCCCATTACATATATTCCGATGGAGAGCAACTACAACTTCTCTAGAAACTTTTCCTCTCAAGAGCATAAAAAAAAAATTGTCACCTCCAACTAGAGATTATAGTTTGAAAGACTATCACTGAAAAATGCATTTTACAGTACAGAATCAAGACTATGAAGAAAAAAAATTCAGTATACCTGGGGTTCCTGTTCCACTATATCACTGTATCACTTGAGGTTAAAATTCACTTACGTCAACATAGGAGTTAATGCTGCTTCTTGAGCCTGAGGTACTAGCAATCCAGTGGCCGTATCCATTTTCTGGGCCTTCCACATTGATATCAGCTAAATGTTGCTGGAGGGCTGTTAAAAGGAGATAAAAAAATCTTTAGAACCACAGTACAATTAGTATGCTGATGAAAATACTGCATATTCAAAAATAATCAGTAACAATTTTTGCTCCATATGTTATAATCAAATAGATAAATTCAGATACTGCCATCATCCCTGCTTTTTCTTTCACTAGCACAAAGACATTAGGATAATATTTATTTTAAGAAAGAAAACAGTCAAAACACAGCAGCAACTACAAATAAATCACTGCTTTGATCCTAAAGATAGCTGTTATGACATTGTACATATTGACCAGTAATGCCTCTATGCTCATACTGTAGCACAGATGTCTCCACTGCTGTACATTTGAACAAAATTAACTGCAGAATTATGAACTGATGGTTTAAGAAAACACAACAATTAATTATGAAGTAGCATCTTCACATGAATCTGCAATCTACAGAGGCTGAACATTAAGAACAGTAAGTCAGAGGAGTGGATTTTCTCATTTTCTGTATTTATTTCTCACCATTTAGAAAGGTGGGAACGCCATAAAAGTTAACCAATGAAGTGCAAGAGCATAGTGTTGACTTACACAAAACAAGAGACTGACAAATAAGACCCATTAGCCTTTCACTTAGCTGATTTCTAGCCAAAGCCTAATTAAAGTAGTACATTATTAATAAACTTACCCATAAATCCTCCTTTGGCAATGCTTACATACTCCTTATTTTTCTGCAACAGAAACGACATTTTTTGGTTGAAGCAAACATCTGTGGGATGAGTTTTGCAAGCATGATAAGGAAAAGAAACATGGGTTCATTTCATAAAAATGGTAAACTTGCGTAATGCAAAAACCAGTGAAGATTTTAAGGGGAAAATATTTTTTCCCTTTTTTATCAATGATACATGCAGAAACGCTTTATTTCAGTTGTCACTTTATTTTAACAGCAATGTAGTTGTACCTGTAAGAAGTGTGCTAGCACCATGTTCATATACATATCTTCTTCTTCCCTGCCACTTCCCATGAAGCAAAGATGTTCTCCACCAGCTATGGAGCCAGACTCAATAGATTGTTTTTGTGCTTCTAACAGGGATTTTACGGACTGTGCAAATTCTGATGGGTTTTGAAGCATCTGTGGAAGAAAAAACCCAAAAGGTTGTGTTTGACTCCCTCACTCCACTTGCACTTGCTAGAAAACAAATGCAGCTAACATTGTTAGTTTATTTTTGCAGACATTTAATCATGTTGGGAAGAGTCTTTACAACTATCATCTTGCTTTAAGTTGGTAATATGGCAGAGGGACTGATTTCCATATTTGCACGTGCTTGAGCACAACACATTCAAACTCAGCAGTTTTTAAATGCTTCAAAAATACCTTGAATTTCTAGGTGTTAGTAAGGACCTCCTTGTCTCCCCACTAAGCTTTTTCTCATTTACTTATCAAGATATATTACCAAAAAAATCCCACAAATCAGGAATACAGGGAGATACCTGGGATTCTTAATACTCTCAAAAAGTTAAGGCTGTAGTCTCCTGAAGGCATACTATGCATGCAGAAACAATGAGCTGCTATATGAAAGAGATGGAGAAAAAAAGACTTTGTAGATATAGCTAAAATTTTAATCAGCTCTTGAGGAAGCACTTGAATTAATGTAAAAATGTTGACTTGTAAGTGGATTTTAGGGGGAGGAATTCTCATTATCAAATCTTTACATTGGATAAATGACAAAGTAACATGTATACAAGCTAGTCAACACTAAATCAATCTGAATTTTAACTCAAGTTTTATAAAGCCATATGCTAGTGCTTTATTACATAGGTGCTAAATCTCACCACTTTGTCTATCTAAGACTACCTATAAATGAGATGGATTCCAAGTGCTTTTCCCCATTACTCTTGTTAAAGTAAATGGTGTGTGCTTTGCACACAGAAGCATATATAATACACTGAAGTTCCATGAATGACTTTTGTCTCAAAGACTATTCCCTACAACATTTTTCTGGCATTAAACTTCTAAAATCAGAGGTGAACCTGGTGACATTTATCTAGCACAATTCCTGAAGGATCCTAACTATGCTATCTGACTCATTCTGCAGAATTCCAGTATGTAATTTAAATACATAAAAACTAATCACATACAATTTAATAGTTATTTTCAAGGGCTTCTTTTTCATACATTAGGATTTAAATTTAATTAAAAACTTATAATGCTTACTTCTACTTTATTGAAAGTGATGCTCAATTAAAGGTAGCAGAAGGACATCCACATACCACACAGTTTTTTCCTTTGAAAAAACCCCAAATACTAAACAATTATGCTTGTACAAATAATACTGAACAATTTAATTAAAGAGGTAAAGCTAATAGATGCAGGACTGAGCTTTTTAACTAAGAGAGGTAGAAAAGCCTTTGATGGGGTAAATAGACAGAAATCATTCCATGCAGCATCCACAAACACCTTGAAGTGAAATAGTAGAAGGTTAATCTAGAAATGAAGAATACACGGTAAGCCAGTAGAAGCACATGTCATTTGGGGAAAAAAAGCACATAGAAAAAACACATGTTATTAGAAATTCATAATTGAATGAAAACTACAGCAAAATCTTTAAGAAACTAATTAGTCTGTAGTAAATCTCAGTTCCAAAATTAATGCACTTCGTCTCCCATATTGTACTGCAAAAATTGTAAAGGACCAACACTCAAGAGCATAAGACATGTGCTCTTTACAATCAGGCTGTAGTAAGATTGGCTGAGGGCGACAAAACCAAAACACACCAACAAAACTCCACAAATAAACCCCGAACACAATAAAAACCCCAAAAATACAGAAAAGGAATGCTGCTGCTTGCTAGAATTTATGATACCTTTTGTTGGAAGTTATGATGTTAAAAAGAGATTTCTCCTTCAAGCAATGTCTAGTCTTTATCCTGTATGGGTCTCCAGTTCTAAACAAAGAACAAGAAGACTAGAACCCCAAATCATGATGTCATTAAGGACTAAATTTCTCAGGAAACCGATGGTTTCATCAGTGCCTTTTGTAGAAGCTAACTTTTGAAATCTCATAATAGAGCTAGAACCTAAATTAAGGGTAAGTGGTTTTTCAGGACAGACATTTGCCTCTCCTATTTAACTTATGATTAAAAATATCAGTAAAAAAACATAAAGCATACAAACCAAATCCGAGTCTAAATGAAATGCTGTTGATAAATGCCCAGCGTTGTATTGCTCTGCAGGACGACAGTCCACTACAAAGAACCTTACTCCTTCCTAAAAAAGAAAGATTTTGCCTGTTAATTTTTTTTTAAATTGTGTAATGGTTGAGGAGAAAGTACATAATTAAATTATATTTTAATACTAAATGCAACACTACAAGAACCCCTCAAAGAGGCTAACAGCTCTAATCTGAGCTTCTACAATTACCAGACCAACCACAGTATTTCAATGATCTCCAATTAAGACGTCAGCTGTGCTCTGCAAAGGACTATCCAGGTGTAATGCACACTGTGTAATTATTTCACCTTTACTGAGAAGAAATACAGTAGGCATGAGGGCATACATGAAGACATCATAAGGGACGACTTCGAAGTCCCATTCCAACAGTCCATTATTACTCTATGCCACACGTAAAGATAGCTTTATATACCACTGACTTAAACAGGATATAAACAGATATCCAACTTGGACTAGGAAAAAAAAGTATGCATTATGAAATTGGGGCCTGGAAATTGCTACATAAAGCCAGGAGTCAATAAAACACACTGTCATCTAGTTACACTATTATCCATATACTGGTCTTAACTGCAGACATGTTTTGCCCCATGGGCTTCACTTACAGTATTTAACTACTACAGAAATTTTTTTAATCAATTTTTGTGTTTGTTTAAATATTTCATTGACAAAAGACGTATTTCATAATGGTATTCTTCTTAAAGGTACCGAGTAGTGGGTTTTAAATTTTCCTCTACAAGAGCTACATTTGGAAAGGAATTCAAATTACTGAAATATTACTTTAAGCTCCTGCTCCTCAGGTTTAAGTCAGTTGTATTAAGTTCCCTTGTGCTGTACTTCTAGTTGCTACAGCACAAATGCATTGCCATCAGCAGATCATTTAAAAGGGAGAAAACTTCAAGACAACAATACTTTTTCCTGAAATAGCAAACATTCATCTGCATTGTTAGCACTTCAAAAATATTTGTGATCTACAAAACAGTAAAAGATTATTTTTTGTAAAATTGGCAGGAGGTGGGTTGTTAGAAGAGTAATTCATTACACTGACTCCTTGTTGCTGATTTGCTTGAAGAATCTCAGACACAGAAACTGCTAGACAGAGAGCCTGGCTCAAGTCTGTGTCATCATCTTTGAGGCCCAGCAAGGTGCTGCCAAAGAGACTATGGTTGTCCTAATAAAAGCAAAAGAGGAAGAAAAAAAGTTAATGGAAGCCATTGACTTTAGATGTAGAGGCTTGAAGTAAAACTTCTTCCATCACACCAGAAACGTTAAGTCTGACAGATACATATCTTGTCCATATGATCAAATCTTTGATTTACCAAAATCCTTTCAGGAAAACAAGTCAAAGTCTGAACTTCCATTACAAACACGCTTCTTCACCACTATGACCATGCCAACATAATGAAAGACCTGGGTTCTGGTAGTTCTCCCTTATCTCCTCCAAAAAACCCCCCATACCTGTATAGACATATCAGAGCAAATACATCAAGCCAAAGGTAGTAATTACAAATTACTTTTATTTCATGAATTCACTCAAGTCAAATACCCTAAGTAAGGAAGAACTCTAAGAACAGTGCAGATGACGACAGCTTTTACTCTAAGTGACTTTTTCCTCTTTGCTGCTGCAAGAACAGCTAGGACTGCTGTGCCGTCTGCTACAAAGTAGTTGTGTCAGTATGGCGTATTTGCTTCATCAGTTCTTAGAAAAAAACAGGCTTGAAAAACAAGTTACTCAATTACAAATTAAGAATATTACAGGAAGGCTTTGCTAATGTTTCAATTAACCTTATTTTTCAAAAACTCTACAGTAAATAGTGCTGGAGGAACAGCATGGAAAAAACTGTTTTAAAAAATGGTCACAATGAAATACTCCTCAAAGTTCCTGTCAAAAGGAGCATAAACAGTCACCAAAAAGAAGAGAATTTCAAAACTTCTGTGTTATTACCTTCCTGAAAGAAGCAGGAGTTCTGCTACAGTAATACTGTGCCAGAGAGAAGAGATCTTCTATATCCTCTAAATCAAGATTGGCTGGTGAAGTTTCTAAGAATTCTGAGATACACAAAAGAACATTCAGTGCACTGTAATTTCAGACACAGAAAAGAAGCACCATACATGCTTTCACATCATAAAGTAACTTATTTTTAACAAGGCATAACACAATCAACTTCATTTACAAAGCATGAACATTTATTCTTTCTCCAGACGGAAAAAGAAAACACAGAAAATACACAGGAAACATATACTATTTGCTAGAGGTTCAAACCTTCTACACACATTAGTTTTTACCATACCTCTTAATTCTGTACAGTTTTAGCTTTCAAAAGTAATACTGTCATGGTTTAGCAAGGAGTTGCTTCTGCTTGGTAACGGGGAGCGGGTTGCAGTGAAGACCCAGTAAAAAGTTTTTGGAATCTTTCCCCGGCTCCTGGGTTCAGACCCACCCCCTGGCCCGGCTGGGCCAATCTGGCGCCTCTGCGATCACTATTTAGGGATGGGAATTGAAGTGCTTGGCAGGAGGTATAAGAGTGATACGAGATGGAGGCGACCATGCGGACCCCACAGTCAGAGAAGGAGGAGCACCAGACCAGAGACCCCTCTGCAAGCTGTGGTGAGAGTGCAGGTGGTACCCCTGCAACCTATGGATGGCAACGGCAGAACTGAGAGCCAGCAGCAGCTCCATGTGTGAGTGCGCCTGGATGGGCTAGAGACTGTGTGAGGAGATGGCACAGGACACGCTTTTAAGAAATAGTGATGCTGCTTTTGCAGGAATGGAATCCAAGCAATTAAGACAAAGAACTTTTGTCGTTATCTATGTCTTTATAATGTTAACTAACTAGCTGATCTCAAGACTGGTGTCTGCATCTCAGGATTGTTATTTGTAGCTCAAGACTGATGTCTGCATCTTTTTAATATTAACTAGGTAAACGATGGGTCCTAAATATTGGGACTATGAGGGAATGGGTGACCATTTACAAAAACCAGACACCCCGAGGTGATTTTGTAGGCGTCTCGGGAAGATGTAAATCTTGGAGTACCTAAATTAATGGGGAAACAATGGGGACTTTGCGGCCGGGATAGGGAATAAAAAGCCGAATCTTGTACCTATCAGATGTGCCTACTAGCTAGGACACCCGGTCTTGCAAGAACTCTTAATATAAGTGCTTCTCTGCAGAGTCTGACCTGAGTCTTTCGCGGGAGAACTTGTTTTGTTTTCTATAACNCAGGTGGTCTTAAAGGGCTGGTCGGACTCTTAGCTTTATACCACACTGTGTTGTTTTGTTTTGGGGTTTTATGCTTTATTTTCTGTCTTCTTCCCCAAGCCAAGCAGCCTGGTCTTATTTGTCCTGGACCTTAAGCGTCAGTTAAACCCTCCCTGCCCTTTAGCAATCCTCAAGTCTTTGGTACTTGAGGCTAATCGTGATCTTCTGTTCCCTGATGGGCCTAAACCATGACAAATAAGAAGTCAGCAGTTTTTTCTACAGAGGCCTGACTAAAAGACTTCTCTAAAACAGTATCAGTAGCACTGCTGTATATACAGGATGGTACAAGGGTGTATTTCTGCAGTATATGGCAAGCCTCCTGATTTTTAACTACTAAGAGATTAATAATTATACTGTACTATGCCATGTAAATAAAACATAAAGGCAGGTGCAATATGCTCACAATAAATTTAGTGCAACTATGAAAACAGAAGGGGGGAGCAAAAACCACAATTAATTAGGCTGAAATTAAATGCAGATAAAGACAACAATCTGAAAAATGCAACAAGTTCAGCAAATGAAAAGGAGGATTTGAGAACTGCTGCTTTGGGTTTGGAAATATGGTGACTGTCTAAAGTACTACAAAATAAAGAATAAAACTAGGTGCAGGAGTGCTAAAAGGAAACTCAAGAAAATAATGCTGAAGATAAGGCAAATGTGACTCATCAAAAGAACAGTAAGAAAGTAATCGGTGGCTGAGAGGATTCATTAATGACAAAAACCATAGGAAAAAAATTTTATAACTTATACAGTAATTGAAAATAATAATCAATAGGGATTATACTTAATAGTAAATATTTCACTAGCAGCTATATAAGAAAAGTACTTACTTATCATTTCTTCTTTATCTGATTCTTGTGCTAAGATAACGTCTCTGAAAATAGTAAAGTCACAGACATAGATTCAGTCAGTAAAACCAAAATGAAACAAAAGTGGAATGAATATCCCAAAGAATTTACACTTACTTTGCATTGACAAGGATGATTAACATTAAGAAATAAATAAAGAATGGATCTGCTTGTTGTAGATATCCATCCCATATTGCCTGAGTGACTTCATCTGAACAGTAATAGGAGAAGAGGCTTCCAAGCTAAAAATTTGGAAGTTAGCATGAGAAAAACCAATAACTGGGAATAATCTTATGAGAATAACATTTTTAACGGATACAAGATACCTAAAAGAAAACCAATAAAATTGTGTTAAAATGGTTTTACACCATGTATTGAAGGATGGTTTTACCTTAAAAGCAATTTTCATGGAAACAGTGCAGTAATGCTTATCTGTGAATAAATATGCCTAGTGTGAAGGCAAACTCAGTTGTACATTGTCAGCTTTTCAATTGGTTTAGGTCATAGCCACTGCTAAATACCAATTACACCAACAAAACAATAATAGGATAATATATTTGCTCAACTACCTTAGAAAACAGGACCGTAAACATGATTCTTTTTCACAGTAGAACCAAGCTAATTGAACACTGTTGCACGTTACTTTGACAACATCACTAACTCCATTATATTATGATGCTTTATGGCTGAGAAATATTTGCATGCAACAGAAAATTTTCAGTACCAGTTAACAAACTGTTTGCCTGTTCCCACATTCCCATTTAAAAATACATCCTCTCTGCCATGCAGAGTTCAAAGTGGATCTTTCCACACATGCCACATAGTATTTGCAATCATACCTAACCCAAATGTATATGAGCTGGCTTTACTGAAGTCTTACTGAACTTGCTCATGCACACAAATTCTGTATCAGAGCTGTAACTTTCAGAAACTCAGTATCTGGTTTTACACCCTATCATGGAATATTTCAACACTTTCTAATACACTTTTGCTGTAAAAGATAAAAATATCTACCCAATTCTGGGTCAAAAGCAATGTCCCTGAACAATGAGCCAATGACAGGTCTCTGAATTTGCTTACTTATTTCTGCATACTAGAAAAATCTGTATAAAGTGTTTTTACAGATGAAATGAGGCATTTTCATGTCATTTTATCACAATAAAATGAGACTTCATATTTTTCCCTGAGATTGCACACCAGAAAGCATGATATTGAGGACTGGTAGCTACACTAGCTCATTTCCCTACCTCATTTCCAACGGAAGATTTTTTTCTAATGAATCACAAAACTTCTAATAAACAACTTCAAATAAGTTTATATTTACTAAGGAAAAACCATATTTTTTAAAAGGGAGATTTGGTAGTAAACAAAACCATGACACCTTTGTATTTGTTTGTTTTATTGTGCTTTTACTAAAAGATGATTTTTAAAGACTTTTACCGATTTTAATATAACAGTATGTACAGGAAAAAATTCCATATTCTCAAAATCTGCCTTTTGCCAGTCATCAGCCTTCAACTAAGGAATCAGGTATATTTTTACTACCAAATCTCCCTTTTTGTGGAAGGAGATTTTTTCCTAAGATTGTACACCAATTTTGGTCTTATTTCTTTAACTGAAAGTACATCAAGTTACACAAAATTTTACAAAGTAAACGGGTATATAAAAGAGCCTAGAAGAGTTTATGGGTCACAAAGTGCTCTTCATTAATTTACAGACATGGCTTCTGCAAACACAGTATCATGATTTTGTATTGAACATACTAAGCAGCATTGAATCATGAGAATTTTGCTGCTTCATGTTGTAATCCTGATACATATATTTAGAAAAAAAATCATTGAACTAAGCATATTTGTAACTAGCTTCAAGTTGAGCCAGTTTTTAAGTTACAGTGAGGAGAAAGTGACCAATTCTTGACAAGCTAAAAAAAAAATATGTGCCTGAATTCTAAGATGAAGGGCACATGTACCAGTGTGAGGCAGTCAAATACCTCTGTTAGCAGTTAGGTATTTAAAAAGATTAGTAATTTGACTTGAAAAGATCGGTTGCTCTCAATCTTATATATTTCAAGTAGTTCCTAACATCAGAGGCTCAATTAACATTCAGTACAATAAAAATGTGATACTAACAAGATTTCATTCTATATGTTAAAAAACCAAGGCCCATATTACATTAAAACATGCAATTTATTTCAATATATGCAGTTCTAGCCTCTTGCACTACTCTCCTCAAAACTGGAAACGTACTTAAATTTTAATAGAAATTTGTTTTACATTAGGTTTCCCTACATTCACTTTATTACCCAGTTGAGTGCATAGGAGTCTGGAGTCATCTTCTTAGTATCAAGAAAGGAGCACAGTTCAGGTTCATGGTACTGAAGAAGCAGTCTAAAGAGATGAAATGGTCTTCCCTTCAAAAAACAATCCCTAAAAAGTAGCAGTGAAAATAATTGTAAAGCTCTCATAATATTATAGTTATCAGATTGACAGTAGCAATTCCTTATTAGTTGTGATTATGTAATTGCCTGTATTGTTCTTTTAACTCACAAGGACTGATCACAAAGTCAACTTGCCTCAATTTTATTAAACTCAAAACCAAACAAAACAACAAACTGCCCCCAAACACTGAAAAGCCTGCTATGTCAATAAGGAAGGAGAAAGAATGAAATACTGACAATACTTGACAGAGTATATAGTACAGAAGCATGTAAACAAGATTGAAGTATTAATAAAAGTTTAGCATAATATCAACATTGTTAACTAAAACCAGAATTAAAAATTAGAGATCATTCTAATATGGCAGCAAAGGAAATTTAAGAGATGACTATCAATTAAATGTCAATTCATCAAGCAGTAAATAAAGGAGTATTTTAAAAGAAATTTTATTTGGTTGTTTAAAGACATTAGGAATAGATTTTAAGTAAACTTAAGCAAAACCTGACACACTGATCTTCAAACAAAATTATTAACCTTAATTTTCTTACACAGGGGTATGACTATAGTGGTGTAATGGAAACATTCACAGCAAATTTTATGAGGGGATTCTTTTCTGAAATTATCACAAGAACTTTGACTTCCTATTAATGGGACAAGTGTGAAAAGAAGAAAAATGTTCTATGAATGAATTTAGCACAAGAATCTGGACTTCCAAATTACTTTGTTTGAATGACTAATGTGGTCAATTCTTATGATCAGTCATTCTTTACCACCTTTTAACATTAAGAATGGATATCTATTAAAAAATAACTTAAAAAAATCTTTTGATATTTCTACTGACATTAGAATGATCTTGTTTAGAATTTTCTTAACTGTTTTATTCAGTAATTTTTTACTTCTGGTATCTATTTGTAATAATTGATCCTTAATAAATACTCAGTTAAACAAAAAAAAAGCCAATAACCCACAAAAAACAACCAACCAAACAAGAACAATCCTCCCAAAAAAACACATTAAAAATCCCACTTATCAAGAAATATGATTTTCTGTTCTATCCTAGGCTAGAAGCTCCCTGGAGGCAACAGGCTCAGCTGTTGAAAGGACTGGTATAAAAAAAACCCAAAGCAAAAACAATTAAAAAAACCCAGTTTTGCTAAAGAGAATTAAATACATTGTCCTGGAAACTAACCTACATTTTACTTTAGGAGAGGGTGGTTTTTTGGGTTGTTTGCTTTTAAACAAAATAGGAAGCTATTTTCTACCCTCAGTGTTAACATTGACTTAATGTAAGTAGATGTTCCCTCACATGATCCTTGGGGTGAAACACTTTCATTATCATAAAACTTGCAGCTTTTTAATTCGTTTACAGCCTTACAAGCTCTCACAAAAATCATTTTTTTACTCACTGCATATCAGAGATGGTGTTTTCTTCTAGTTATGGCCCAAAGAATACTAATGACCTAGAACTTCCATATTAACTGTTTGTTAATTTTGTATAGTTCAAAAAGATCATCATTCTATAGGAAAAGTAGTAGGAGGAGAAAGATAAGTTATACACAGGGTAATTTATGCAAAAAATCTTGTGAGTAACAATGTTTCCAAGGAAAAAATTCCAAAATCTCCTTCCTCTAAAATAGCCTATTATGAAGGGTATTTTTCCTCTCTGA
Organism: Urocolius indicus; assembly: GCA_013401255.1. Taxonomy (NCBI): domain Eukaryota; kingdom Metazoa; phylum Chordata; class Aves; order Coliiformes; family Coliidae; genus Urocolius; species Urocolius indicus. The sequence continues at coordinate 272,842 of WBNH01004296.1, read as the reverse complement.
TTTTTCATTCAGTGATAGAGATGCTTTTCCACAAAAAAAAATTCCAAGATATAATACCATCAACAGATACCGCTGTACTTGCTCCTCATCTGTTGTCAATATATTATTAGAATCACCATTTAATATTTCATGATACTTACAAAACACAAGAAGTGTGAATAAGAAGTGTATGATTAAAAAATACTAAAACTTAAAAATTAAGCTTTTATCAAATAGTAACAGTAATTCAGAAGTCAGATGTCAAATCAAGACAAAAACTGATCTAAGCAGAGACGTGTAAGTCAGTAGAGATGACAGTAGAGTCAGCTGTAAGTTGCCTTTTTATGCCTTTCATTCTCTCAGGTTGAAAGTCACCTATGGCTGAAAGTGTCAGTTATGTGAGCATAACGCCACTATTCCAAAACAGTCTCCAACAGCCAACAGTGTTTTAAATCAGAGACAGACAAAAGCTGAGTCAAGTGACTGGATCGATAAATGTTTGCTCATGCAACACCAGATATACACTTTTCATACCATGGCCAGAAATCCTGCAGGTGGGCTGGAATCTCCTCTCCAGGGAATCACTCTAAGACCTTTAATTACAGACTATCCATCTGGAACATCTCTCTTACAAGGAAAGGCTGTGAAACCTCTTTAGCCTGGAGAAGACTTTGGGGGGACCTTATAAATGCTTAGAAATATCTAAAAGGCAGGTGTCAAGAGAATGGGATGAGTCCTTTCTCTGTAGTGCCCAGGACAGGGGGCAACTGTCAGAAGTCGGAACACAAAAAGTTCCACTTGAACATGAGGAAAAAATTCTTTCCTGTGAGGGCGAGGGAGCCCTGGCACATGCTGCCCAGAAAGGGTGTGGAGTCTCCTTCTATGGAGGTTTTCAAAATCCTCCTGGACATGTTCCTGTGTGACCTGATGTAGGTGAACCTGCTTGAGCAGGGGAGTTGAACTAGATGATCTCTAGAGGTCCCTTCCAACCCCTACCATTCTGTGATTCTTTAAATTAGAAGACCCTGTAGCCTCACTGGAATGTCACAGTGCTACTTCAATATAAATTAAAAAATATTTTAGTGATAGCATCTATAGAACAGCATGAAAAGTTCCATTTTCATGTAATTTTTAATGTAAAATTTTTTTTAAAATATATTACAAAAATAGTTTCAGTCTCAACTCAGTAGAATATAGGGAAAATACCAACTACTGCTTCTAAAGAGATTTTAATTAATGCTTAAGACGTACTCTGAAATAAGGGAAAAAAAACATTTTTAATATCAAAAATACTAGGAAAGGAAAGAAAAAATTCTTTCATGTAATATATGTCAATTACATAGTTCCTAAACAAATATTTTTTTGATATTGCATGAAATGACAGTTGTTCTTTAAAAGGCATATGGAGTCTACAGTCACACACTCTTTATATCTCAAATGAAGTCAGTCATTTCCTGAAGTTCTAACCAACATATATCAAATATAGTTCACTTTATTACCATATGAAGGAATCTGACAACTTTGCTACAAATGGTGCTACTCTAGTGGAGAACAACATGCATATCCTTTCAGAAAATACTTTTAACGTCAAAAAGAACAGCACACTGGAAAAAGAAAGATAATTTTACCTTGGAATGAATTTATTCATGATGGCATAAAAGCAGTTGTACAAATCACTGCGTGTCAAATGAAGGTGCACCAGAGGTTTGAGTAGATGTATCCAGCCGAGACAAGAACTGTATTTAACATTGCGTGACTTACAATAAAAAGTAGTAACAGACTCAATATCCAAAAGCAACACTGACTTCTCTTCTTCTGGCACTGACAACTGGTCTGAAATAAGCACAGCAATACAAACTGAATTAACAGCCTTTCAAAGAAATAGAATGAAATTATTTCATAGCACAATGGCACCAACAGAGATGGCTCGAAAAAAAACCACAACAAAACCAACCAACCAAAAAACCTGCAGCTTGGATTAAACACTTACAGAAAGGCATCAAAATACAAGTGAATTTATAACCCAGTAGGATAAGGCATTTAAATATCACAACGGATGAAAGAAGTTTGGGTTTTCCAGGATCTTTATGAAACAAAGCTTAGATTCTTTTATTCACAGAGTGGCCTCTCTTGTATTCCTATTTGATGTGCTCAGCACATAACTTATGCTCAACTCTACAACCAATTCATTTGAATTTCCATGCAGATCACCCACAATGCCAATCTCCAATTTCTCAAAAGCCCACTGACATGCAAATTTATGAAAAGAAGTAGTTTGAAATCAGCTAGGCTTACAGACTTAAATTGTAGTGTTAACACACTTCTAATCTTTACTTCAAAGTAATTTTCCTTTTTTTTTCATTTGGGGTTGTTAAGTTAACAACAGAAAGATAGCTTATTTGATTACTTACAGCTACACCCAGCTTATGAATTTGATTTAGTAGATACAGTATGTAAAAGATTCTGTTCATGGTTAATGTACTATATTGTCTCAAATCTTTACTTTTCAGTACCTTACAACATTTGAAAAGATGGCTCTTCCTTAATGACAGACTAATTCTGAATCTATAACTTGTATTTGGATGAAAATTGGCACCAAAAAATGCTACAAAACCAATTCTGTAATTAAAGTGGCAAACTAAACACTCCTTAAATACTGTCATTATTGAGTTGGATACATATACAAAGCTTAGGTGATTCTTATTTAAAAAGTCAACAACACTTTAGAAAAAGCACTGGCATCCAACTCACTTGAGGCAATGAATCCAAGACATACTGAAATACATCAGCACAATTATGCTTTCCTCCATGTGATGAAATAATTGCTTAGCTTACTTACAGTTAAATAGAAATGTATATATATTTATATATTTAGATTGTAGTGAAATCAGATTTCTTTGTAAGTTTTCACTTCAATATTATACAACCCTTGAGATTTTTAACTGGAAAACCTAATATCAAATACAGTTATGAATTGCGTATTTCAGAAACAAATCTGTTTTAATATACTCAGAATATATAAAAATTTGCTATACCTAAACTGACTTCCAGAAAAAGGAAGAATAATCATGTTACATCTGGGACAGGGGAAGAGATACCTGCACACTACCTTAATGCAGTGGCATCAAAATTCTAACAAACAGTTTTTCACTGCAATTACAAGAAGCCCATGAGTCTCACTAACATTAATAAAGTTTTTATTACAGAAGTCTTTAATACTTTCCCATCAAAGTCAGTCAATATTTGGCATTTCCTTCCTTCCACTTCTCAGGAAAATAAAATAGTATTTGAAACTCAAAGGCCATCAAAATATTTAAATTTTGAGAGAATAAATTAAAGCATGACAGGTGATAAAATAGAAGATTCTCTTAATTTTGCACTAAGAAGTAGCATCTCAATTTATGAGTCAGCATTGACTCTATCATATGATCACTGATACTAATGCTGTTGCACAGTGTCAGGGATTTAGCTAGTTTTGTGATAAACTGTCAACGAGATCTTGTGGCAGCTTCTTACAGACATACTGGAATATTATTTCCAACGTCAGAGAATCTTACGGGTTGGAAGGGACCTTGAAAGATCATCTAGTTGGAACTCCCTGTAGTATCTTCCTTTCACAGACATAACCTTTCATTTTTTGTTGATTTAGTAGATACAGTATGTTGAAAAATAGTCTTTAAAATCCAAAATGTTTAGTATATTTTCTTCTCTTGAAGACTATATGTGTTTTGGTGCTACATCAGTGTTTCAGATTAAGAATTGTCAGCAGACAATTGAAAACCCGAATGATACTATAACAAGAACATCTGGTTCAGAAGACAGAGCTTGGAGAAAAATTCCAATTTTCAACTCTTGACGATTTCCAACCATGAAAACTATCATCTACAAACTAATATTTTAAACTTCAATGACACCACTCATCCCAGAGCCAGAGTACAGATAAGACATTACTGATGCCTCTATTTTCTTACTGATTTTTTCTGCCCTCTTGTCTTCTTTCTCAAAGCTTCCTTCAAACAGTAAACATCATTCAGGTTAGTTATTTCAAATAATAAAGCCCTAACACTACTGAGAACACAGAAGATTTCACGTAGGCGACCTGAACGTAATTGAACTTACCAATTAGCTCTTGGCAATCCTTATGAATTATACTCTGTTCAGGTAGGTCTAAAGAGCCATCCCAGGATGCTAGGCTGTCTCCCTTTCCTACAACATTAAGTGCAATCTGAAAACAAAAATAGAACATCCTCTAAACATTTTAGTGTCCTTTTGTAGTTATCCAATTACTGAACTCAGTAGTTTAACTCAATAAAAAGGAATATTCTAAAGCTGAATCAACATACATGCATATTCAAATTCCAGTCATGCATCTGTTCTGTAGAGATGCTTGGTAATTAAATCATTTAACTAAAATCAAACACAGCCTCAAGTATTTTCTGTTTCTTGATGTAAAATTGTAGTTACCTTCCAGACTTTGGCCCTCAGATCAGCAGGCAATTGTCTTCCTTGAACGATGTTTCTCACAGTTTCGAGATCACAACCTCCTTCTTCTAGAGCGTCTGCAAGATCTTTTTCCCTACAATAGCCACATGTAACATGTTCAATAAAAATTAATAGACAAACACTGAAGAATATAATTTAACAGATGTGGACTGGATGCTCCTGTCAGGCAAAACCCACACGTATGTAAAGATTTATTATAAGACAACTTCGCAATTTGAAAAATGTTGTTTATTCCTTTATTTTTAAGGCTGCTCGTTCAATTGCTAATCTATTCAATTTACATACAAGAAGAAAATAAGCAAGGGGCATTTCATTGTTTTTGCTTTGCTGAAGTGGACACAAAATTTACCACAAAAATGCAAATTTAGTTGTATTTTACAACTTATGAAATATATGGCAAATTTTCACACACATACAATGCATTCAAAACAAATCACATCTAAATTACATGGAGTTGTTTTAAATAAAATATTAGATGTCCTAGAAAACAGAAAACTTATTTCAAAGGTTTAGAACAGTCAGCTTTTAATCCCATCTTTCCCTAAAATAGGGAAAAAAAATTAATTAAACTCAGATTTACTTAACTATGAAGTTCTAGTACTGTACGTGGGGACATGTGCACAAGTCTGAATTAAAACATACAAAAATGTTAATAATAGTGTAGAAAGTAGCAAAATACAGAAATTCACAAGACAGTCAAACAATAATAACATTTAAGTCACCACTGTAAGAAAACAAAAGTTCCTAAGTGCTACAGATAAGAATGTACTCATTCAGAAATTATTACTTTACAATCTCTAATAGCTTCTGCAGACTGTTTTAATAGTTCCATGCTGTCAATGAGAGAATCACATCTGGTGATTTCAGGAATTTCACTGTCATGTAGCAAAGAAATGGCAAAACAACAGGTTTACTGGAAAAATAGCAATGGCAGTGATCCATAGGTCCCATAGGACAAACTTCTGCCTTACTGTATCCACACTAGTTCTTATATCCACCTCGAGAAAAGCCTTGCTTCATATGAGTTAAACACACATTAGTTCATGAAAAGCCCCATCCAGGGGCTTTATAGTCAGAGCAAAACACAACTGTTTATCAAGGACAGAAATTAAAGTATGAAGATACATTCTTTGTGAATAACACACCTATCAATACACAAGGAGTAACAGATGTTAGTGTTATTGCCATAATTCTCTACAGGTCCACGTCATATACTGTGTAGTCAATTCCAAATACCCACCAAAAAAAACAACATAGCTGTGCAAATCCACAGCTAACTCCTTGATATAAAGATTCTCAATTTTGGTCTCCTGAAAGCTCTAGACAAACATTTCAGACTTTCTAAATACTACTGTTTTTTATAAAGAGACTAAAATTTCAATCCTGTAAGAATATACACATATATTTAACAACGTGTAACAACCTAGTCTTACTTAAGGCTTCTCAAAGTATAAGTTTGAAGATGAAGCTCTTTTCTTACACTGCATCAGCCAGTTTCCTTGACAATATTTTTTGGTATGACTTTAAATTATATAATCTGTTTTCTGCAAGTAATTTTGTGAATTTGGATGAAAGATAGCAAAGTTTACAAAGAGTATTACTTGTCTTATTTTCTTATATTTTTAGTATAGAAATAAAAATACCAAAACCCACTTATTGTAGAGCTGTAGAACTACAGGCTGCACAGGTGACTATACCTTTCCTGAGACAGAAACAGGGAGGGGGGGGCAATATCCAACGACACTTGCTCTTCCGTCATTTACCTTGTTGTCCAATTTTATATTTAACAACCAATGTAAATCATTCTTTATTAGGAAATACAGATGACTTGAAGGAAGCAGCTTCAAGTGCATTTTTGGAGAAAAAACATTTCAAAACTTTGAAGTGTCACTTTCTGATGGGCACACTTCCTAGTCTAATTTCTTATTTTCAAAATCCAACAACTATCTTCTACGTATATCAAATAAATTATCTAAAAAACATTTATCAGTGCAAGACAAAATGATCACCTTTTTCCCCACATACACTGAATCTACTACTGCCAAACCTGCCTGTTAAAGGTATTAGCAACCTAAAAGTACGTTGAAAAAGTACTCCCACTTTGATTACATCACGCATCAAACTGCTTCCCATATTCTGACCACTGACCTGATGTTGGAACAACACTTGAGAAGCTTCCTTAATTATTTTCTCCCACTCTCCTCAAGTGAAAAACTCATTGTAGTTGCTCATGATCTGCTCTTGTGGGTCACCACTACCTCCAGTGTAACAAACAGTATTTCTTAAACATCTTCACACACCATTCCTGTTTTCCCTGAATCACAAGCAAGTCTGTTCCCTGCTGACCCCTTACCAAGAATATCATCAATTTTAATTTCTATAAAGTTATTGTCTCCAAGGACATCAAACTCATCCAGTCTGCAATTTTTCATTTATTTCTGATAACTGTAGCACACAAAGGGAGAGACAGGCACACATATCACACATCACAATTATGAGGGCTGTCTGTATATAATCATGTTAGTGAGAAATTGGCCTAATTTAATCTAACATTTGGATTATGTTTGTTCCTAAGATTGAACTAAACTCCACTTTAAGCCAAATACTTCACTTGGAAAAGCTCATGATAGCATACAGGTTTGTAACATACAATAGTGGCAAACAAGCTTTACTCAAAAGAAAACTGGGCCAGTGCATAGGGCTCTTGAAAATTTCAGAAGTCAAAGGCTAGTCAAAGGCAAAAAACATAGCTTCCCACCACAAAAAGCTAGATATATAAAAGCTTGTTCCCCTGCCCTGAAATATGCTCCTTTATATAATCTAGTTAGTCTGGTTCCTACTTTTAACTTAGGATTCTCCTAACTACCAGAAAAAAAGCCTCATCAAGAGCTATACTAAATTGAAAGTAATGAGTACTTGTTCTCTATTGAAAACAAACAAACAAAAATAAATCCCTCACATTTTAAAACATCACAGAATCACACAATCTTAAGCACTGGAAGGGACCTCAAAAGAACATCTAGTCCCACCCTCTGCCAGTGCAGGACCATATTCATTGTATTCAGAACACCACTGAATACTCTTCTAAAGGAATTTGGAAGAAAACCATGAATTCCCTGACATTTTTATCTCTATTTTTTCCTCAAGTGTGTTAATTTTACACTTAACTGCAAATATTTTTTTTGTTTATGTCTGTTCAGAAGAAATATGACTCCAAGCACTATTAAGCCAAAATCTGAGCACAAAAAACAAACAAAAAAAAACAACCAACAAAAAAAGTATTAATTTTGCCCTTGTGTTTTCTAAAGAGGTTGGAGTGGTTTTTGGCACCCATAATATGAATGATTCCAACATAAAGTTAAATGCATCTGTGGTTACAGTTACATTTAGTTAGTTCAGGTCTTAACTTTAAAAATATAGATCCTAAAATCAAAAATACTAATTGATAAAATTCCCTGAGCTTGAGTATTAAACAGACATCTGCAAAAATGGTTTAGAAATTTATTAATATGTGGTTTTATCTGTTTGAGAACAAGAAAAAATAAGTCCAAATCATTTATTTCCTTGATAAATGAGAGAAAACTTTAACTTCCAATTACAAACATTTTCACTAATAAAATTTCAGCTTGTTTGTGCCTATATATTGAGTAAAATTATGGTTAAAATAATCAATTAAGTGGATAAAAAGAAAGATTTTACAGCACAGCTTGAAAGTAGCCTGTCTCCTTTGTGTTTGACAGCATTCTTAGTTTTGGACACAGATATGCCTTCCAGCATTAAATACTGCAGACAATTTCTTAATCAATTTTCAGGAATATGCCAAATAGCTAAAAAGAAATATTTAATAAACAAAGTCAGACAGATTTTTTCTTGTTTTTAAAGGAAAATTGCTGAAGAACTTATTGTACTTACTGAAGGAAAAGCTGACAATCTCACCTTTTGATAATCATACGTAAGTTTTAGGAGAGTGAGGTTTTGTCAGGTTGTTGTCGTTGTTTGGATTTTTAAAATTTGATTGTAGAGTGTCAAATTTCCCTGCTTCTTTGTTAAAAGAAACACCAAGCAGTCAGGGCAGGTGTTGAAAGTTTTGACTTGATAGTTTGTGACCCCACTCCTCCCCTAATTACTTACACCAGTACTGCATGCCAAGTTGGCATAGGAAAAATCAAAAGGGCATTTTATGTTAATAAGCATGGCTTCTAGATTTTACATACTCTAGGTGCTGTCACAGTCTCCGAACACAAAATTGCATCTGCCTTGGAATTCCACTAAGGAAGTGAATAGAGGACAAGGAATCAGTACGGCCGGTTTTGTTCCCAATAGAGTTCAGGTGTACATATGTGTCATGAAATGCAACGTGAAATTATATTGTGCAATCCTATATATTTCAAAACTACGATAATTCAGCAGTTTACACCAAGACAGAATTCCAAAGACACATGTTAGAAAAACAACAACTGTTCAATGCCCACAGGGGTTGTGGAGTCTCCTTCCTTGGAGGTCTTCAAGACCCGCCTGGACATGTTCCTATGCCACCTGATCTAGGTGAACCTGCCTCTGCAGGGAGGTTGGACTTAACGATCTCCAGAGGTCACTTCCAACCCTATCATTCTATGATTCTACGATTCTAAGTGTACAAGGCAACAATTTACGTTAACAAATAAAGAAGAGAGTATTTCATTGAAATAGGCTTTAAAAAAATCAAAACTAAACACAACAACAAAACCAAAAAGCTATGTGGAGTTTCTAAGCAAGCAATAAGGAATATACCTTTGTCATTCATGGTGTACAGCTCCAGTAACAGGATGAATTCTGGCATATATTAATACAGTATTTAAGCATAAACCTCTCAAAGTGTTCACATTAAAACTTACAAAATCTCTTCTAATGAATGCCTTCAAGTTTACCTTTTCATATCACATTTACTATTTTGAAGGTGACAGTCAGAATAGCAACAATGCAGGCTGCACTTTGAAATATGTCTGGAAACTGCACTTGTACCTAATTCTCAATAGAAATTTTAGTGTTTGCTGTGATCTGAGAGATTGTAATATTCTTTCAACATCAGCAATGAAAGATGTTTGAAATAGTTTTTCAGAGATATTTCAACATGGCTCTTATTCTATGTCTGGGGATGTATTTCAAAGTGTCAAGACTGCACCACTAACTAATTTGTCCTTAATTTTGTGATTACGTGTCTTCACAGACAGTTCTGTATTCAGAAATAACACAACACTACATGTATAGGAAATGCTTCATAAATCTTGAAGCTGTAACTAAATCCAAAAAAAAGTCAATAAACTATCACAATCCCTTCTTATTTGCTAGTAAATGATACTGCAGCGTTTAATCCAAGACCTGTATTTATAGAATCAACTGAGACACAGAACAGATAGCAGTTGCACCTGCATATGTGTCAATTTTGGCTTCTTTACAGTGAGATAACTAAGCACAAAAAAGGCTGAGCATAGTTAGCAAGAAACTTTGAATCTGTCACATAAAATAAAGTCTAGAAGCAAAAACATCAGATAGGAAATGATAATAAAAAGCAGATCAGCAAGGTAGTTGTTTGAAAAGTGTGTACGTGGAAAGGACAAAGAGCAAATCCGTGACACAGAACCACGGAAAGAAATCACACACAATGCAGAAGCACTAAGAGAAAAAACAAAGTGAAAATGCATAGGAATAGAGACGCGAGGTGGAGTAAGAACAGTTTAGGTGTTTAAACACAATGTTTATTTAAGCCTTTAAGCAATCTTAAGCGAATTTACATGCAGCAAATACTAAAATCACATCACATCACTGTTACCATCAAAATGATCCTATACACACTCCATAAATATTCTTGTTCTAGAGGTTCAATGTAAAATCCATTATGAGTAATAGCTACACTAGAGGAAGGTGGTGAGCAAAGTCATTCAGAACAGAAACCAGCACCTACTGCTGTCACCCGTGCTTGAGCTGAACTGAACAAAGCAATTCCTCTCCAGTCGGACAGGATCACACACTGAGCAGCTCCTACTGCATTTTAAATCTGTCATTTTAAACTGGAGCAATCGTCTCCAGGTTGGGCACAGTCAGAGGCCACCCCATGTCGCCCTTGTTTTGCTGGCAGCGCTTCCTCTTTCGGGACCTGGGAGCTGCCAAGCACCCAGAGACGTCCTTTACCCCGGGGCTCGCCCCAGGTTCCCACCGCGCTGCGGCCTGCCGGGCTCGGTGGGCGGGTGAGGGACCGACAGGCGAGAGGAAAGGGGACCACCTCTGCGCAGGGGAGCTCCCCCGGCCACCCTGTCCCCGCCAAACGTTCCATGGCCGTGGAGTTACGCACGCTGCCGCCTCCTCCTCCCAACACGCAAAGGACAGCCTCGCCCCTACACACACACCCCAAATGCAGCTGGCCTCACGGGGGCCAGGAAGCAAGTGGCGACAAGGGGGTAGGAGGGTTCGACCCCTCTCGCCCAACAACCCCTCTCCCGCTCCTCCTCCCCCTCAGTCCAGCTGCAGAGAGGAGGAAAAGGAGTGTGAGAAAGGACACTGATAAACCCCTAACTCACCAGCACCTCGACGGCAGCAACGGCGACACCTTCTCTCCTTCCGCCATAGCTGTTGACGTGCCTCCTTGATCGGCCGTAAAGTACGGCCGCAGAGTGGGTGGGTTTCTTCCCGACACTCCTCCTTCCCACGCCCCGGCTGTCGTGTTTGTGTCTCCTTTGGTGTCGTGAGGATGCTCGCCGCAAAGCGCGAAAGGCTGGCGCTGGAGGAGAGCGGTGTCTGCGTGAGAAGCAGAGGAGGGGCTGGGCGAGACGGCACGACACAGCACAGCCCGGGTCGAGTTTGTCGCTGCTGCTGCTACCGCCATCTCTTACGGGGTTCACCTGAGCCAGCACTGAGGGCGCCGAGGGGAAGTGGGGCGTAAACGGGTCCTCGGGAGCTGCTAAGGACGGACTGCGGTTATAGGGCCCTCCTCCGAGAGGCGAGAACTGCCCCGCGCCGCGCTGCCGGAGCTCGCCCTCGCGCAGCCAGCTGTTGGCACCGGGGCTTGCCCTACCCGAGCTCGAGCCCGCCCGCAGCGCGCACGGGGAAGAAGCGGCAGGTGCGCTCTCTGACGGGAAACCCGCTGCTGCTGCGGGATGCGCTCTGCTCTCCGCCATCTCCCGTGTTGCTTCAGTTCGGGTGATGGGTGAGGCCCTGCCGCCAGTTCAGGTCACCAGCAGCTGCAGCAGCCTTGCTCTGGAATACTTGCAAATAGGTTTCCCCAGGTTCTGTGAAAGAATCATAGAATCGTAGGCCGGTGGGGATTGGAAAGGACCTTTAGAGAGTCCAACCCCGTGCTAAAGCAAGTTCGCCTCGATCAGGTCACAGAAATGTGTTGAAAACGTCCAAAGAAGACTCCACAGCCTCCTTGGGCAGCCTGTTCCAGTGCTCCCTCACTCTCTTAAGTTTTCCCTTGTGTTTCGGTGGAACGTTTTGTATTCCAGCTTATGTCTGTTACCCCTTGTCCTGTCACTGGACACTACAGAAAAAGGTATCACCCCATCCTCCCGACATCCACCCTTTAGGTACTTACAGGTGTTGATGAGGTCTTCCCTTAGCCATCAATCTTCTACGATTTTGCTTTTTGTAAAGGTGAACTGCTTTGCTGTCCTAGAATCACAGAATGGTAGGGATTGGAAGGGACCTTTAGAGATCATCTAGTCCAACTTCCCTGCGGAAGCAGGTTCATCTATATCAGGTTGCATAGGAACATGTCCAGGCAGGTCTTGAAGACCTCCAAGGAAGGAGACTCCACAACCTTCCTGGGCAGCAAGTGCTAGAGCTCCCTCAGTAAAATAGCTTTTTCTTATATTTAAATGGAACTTTTTGCGTTCCATTTTCATCCCATTACCCCTTGTCCTGTTGCTAGATACAGTAGAAAAAAGAGAAGCCCCAACTTCCTGACACCCACCATTTAGATATTTGTGAATATTAATTAATATATAATATTAATATTAATGTTAATATTAATATTAATAATGTATAGGTTTATTATTAAATTACTTCCCCTACTACCTGTATGGTGCCAGGCTACTTTCCACGAGTTAGAGAAAATTCACAAGCTTTTTACACAGAGCCCTCTTTCCAGGTATATTCATCAGCAACCCTGAGCAGACTACTACTAAAGCCCTCTGATCAGGCACTTTCCTTACCATCTACACTCCCTCGGGAAAAAAAAAAAGTTATATTAAAATGCATAAAATAAAAATATTCAAGCAATTTATACATGGAATACCATTGCCACCTTATGATAAATCCATGCCCTTACACTTGGCTGTTTTACTTCTATAACTTGCATAGGTATGTGCTCCAATGTGTAAATGCCCAGACTTAAGTAGAGCTGCTCCTGTGAAAAAAATATACCTGCTTGCTGAACTATGTGCAGGCTCCAGTTCCCTGAGGGTCAAACCCCATCATTCAAAGGTCATGCTTTCGTTCCTTAGAAAAGATTGTATGAATAATCTTAATCACAGTAGGTACAGCAGCAAACCGGATTCGGGCAATTAAAAGGAAAACAAAAAGTGATGAAAAGGGTAATACTTTAAAATCCTTTACTCTTTTTTCCCACTTCATGTTTGTTTTTTCCCAACAAAAAAAAAACCAAAACGGCAAAAACACACACACATGGAAAATCCCCTCCATGCATGTTAAATACATATGACTTGGGGAAAAAAATAATTATGAAGTGTTCACGTGGTATCATGTCCCTCACGGACGCAGTCAAAGGGTGTGGGTGGCTGAGAGGAATCCACACGAAACCCGTGCGCCTCCGCAGCTCCGCATTACCGGAGGCGCCACAGCGCAGGCGCGGCCCTGGGGGCGCTGCCAGGCGCCGGCCGCATGCGCTGCCCGGCTCCGCCTTCCTCGCGTGGCGGCGGCGGCAGCGGCAGCGGCATGGGCGACACGTTGGAGGAGCCGTGGTGGGAGACTGCCTCTAGGGCAGGCAGCAGTCCAGGTATCCGTGTGCTGAAGCTCACTCATCACACTGGTCTTGAAACAGCTTTCTCCCCGACCCTCCTTCCTTATCATTTTTGTTTTTTGTTTAATTCATTTTTTTCCACTTCCCCCGTCCCTCCAGCTCCTTGCCTTTCCATTCTCACGTTTGGATTAACTTCTGGTTTTCTTCTGTCAGGCACCTTTTTTTTTTTTTTCCAATCGCATTTATGCTTTTCACTGCACGTTACCGGTGGCTGTTTTGCTCGTAAACAAAATCTCCTCAGCCAGGTGAGGTCTGATCTCTGATCCTTCAGACTCGGGATAGTTAGAGGATGAAGGGGCAAATGAGAATGTCAGTGCTTACGTAACAACAGGAACCCACTCAACAATTTAAGGGGCTTTTAAAAAGTGGGCTGGGAAGGGAGGAGAGGAAGGAAACCGCTTTCTTTGAGTTCAGAGCTCATCTGTCCCCTGTCTTCGTTTAGCTTCTAAGCTGTATTTTCATCCAAACCGAGTTTAATTGATGAAAAGATGTTGCATATTATGTGTTGGTGGCCTTTACCGATACGAAGTTACGTGCAGTTCTGAAAGGTCTTCGAAACAGTAAATCCATAGTAGAGCCTTTAGAGGGGAAAAGTATCTGTGCTACTTGAAAAGAATCACTCATGCTCACTGAGGTGTATCGCATCATTGTTGTGTTACAATAACAGTGCAGAAGCTAAACAGGTTCTTTCTAGCCATTGCACTGTGATGTATGGGTACTAGGGATGAGTTGTCTCTTTCCCTGATGGTTATAATATTTGCCTCCTAAGCTTTTTTTAAAAATTAAAACATTTTACAGATGTGGTTGCATCTGTAATGTTGACGTTTAGTGGTGAAATTTACATAGGCAACTAAAGTGACTTTAAGACTTTCTAGTGCCCTATGTTATTCATTTTTAATAAGGGATTAGAAAATTGGTTTATTTTTAAAAAATAATATTAATAAGAGTTAGGAGTTATTAGGAGTTATCTACCCTCTGGGAAGACTCTGGATCTTCCAGTGTCTTGACAATAGTTACTTATTTCCTGTGAAAAAGTACTCGGAGAATAGTTTGAGAGGGAGCAGTGTAAAAATGGTATGTTTGTAATAAAGGGGGGTCACAAGTGCTAATACGGCTCCTGAGAATTCTGTTTTTAATTTTAGTATGGATTCCTTAAGCTGTTTCTGTTCCAGTAAATGGCCTTTGTTAGAAATCTTTCATTCAGGAGTCCTAAATATTTTAAGAGTCTACTTGTGCATTCTGCCAACGAGAGGTTTCATTTGGGGTGAACGGTAAGCTGATTTTTATAATGTTGGCAGCTTCCCTTTAGAAACTGAATACAAAGAAGGAATTGGATGATAAACGTTTGACATGACTAATAAATTGCCTGACTTTGAAATAGGACTGTGAATCACAACTCTTCCAGTTTCTTAAAACTCCTTGGGATTTTTGCAAATGAGTTATTGAGCTACAGAAATAATACAGGTGTGAAGGAACCTCTGGAGGTGTTTAATAGAGCCCTGTGCTAAAAACCACTAGGCACACTTTGCTCCGAGAACATTCTTTGAATGTGTTATAGGTAATGATTAGAGGTGAGTGTTGTGCTAACCATGCTCTGCTGTCAATATCCTACCTCTGTAAACTTCTTGGCAGATTCTTTGTGAAGTCTGTTGTATTAAATTGACACAAGGCATCAGTAAAATAAGAGGAACATGTGTTACTTTTATTTTGTGTAGCTGTTTTTCATATGCAACAGACGTAACATCAAAGGTTAATCTGTACCACATCTTCTGGATACAGTAAAATGCTTTACAATCAGTTGGCATGAACTAGGAGACATGGATTTACATTGTAAGCAGCAATACAAGAAAATAATTGACCATTAGCGATCACTTGACAGATTTGAGCAAGTTATTTCTGTGAAGCATCAAGTTCCATTTAAAAAAATGTTTTCTAGCAAACTTCATGTGCTGACCTATTTTTAAAAAAGCATCTCTTCAATAACTGTAGGTGCAAAGCAGAAGAAATAGAAACATACTTTTAAAATACTGATCTTTTGTCAAGTCCTTAAAGACTAGGCCTAGAATAAAAGTCCTGACCGATGAAATATTCTTCCTAATAAGTCAACTCTCAAAAGTGTCTTAGATTTTAGCAACTTGTAGTTAGAAGAGGCTAATTATAAAATGAAGTATATGGAAGATGTTCAGACCCATTTAAAGGATATGAAAACAGAAAATATATATTGTAGTATACAGATATATATTAGTTTGATTTTGGCCACGTAATTGGAAATAACTGGTTTAGAATCCATATTAAAGTTTAAAAAGTCTCACTTTGAGACATGACTGTTTGTCCTGCTACAGGTGCTTTATAGATGTAAAAAAAAAGCCCCAAACCAAAAACCTTCTCAAGGGATTTGCGACCTATTTACCTTGTCACATGACACAAACTAAAGAATCTTGCCCAGATTCACTCCTTCAGTGAACCTTTAACTTTCAGAGATTTGCGGAGAGAGTGGATAGGGATTTTTGTCTACTATCAGTATTGTTTAGTGTTACACATGTCCCAAGTAATTTAATTGCACGCCTTCCCTCCCTCCTTTTTATATTTCATATCATAACTATTTAATCTTGAATATGATTTTTAGCATTGTATTCAGATTTGTAAGGGAGAGGATAAGGAATACTAAGGAGTTTGTTCGATACTGGTGACGTTTTCCTCTTCTCTCCATGAACAGAAGGAGCAACATCTCACAGCACTATAAATGTCTGTATCTTGCCTGTGGCTAGCATGTCATATCTCCTGAAGAGTTTGAGAGACCAGGATGGACTTCCATTTTTCAGAAATTCTTCCAGTTTCCTTCTTTTATGTTACCACACCTTGTCTTTCATTCTCTATGCTTTCAGTTTGTGATACATGATTTGCAACTACTGCGAAGCATTCAAACCATTCTTTGACTCATGCAGTGGTGGGAATTTTGCTGCTTGATCAGAGCTGAAGTGTGTTGGCAGACCTGTGTAAGGAGGTCTCATCCTTGAGTTGCTGTCCCTTATGGTGAAACTTAATATTGTTCTGCAGATTTCTCTGATAAATATACCAAGTGGACAGCTGCTTTTTGAAATTTGTATTTATTCATGTTTACATACAATAATTCTGCAAGTTGCAGACTGTACAATAGTGTGCATCTGTGGACTTCATTTGGATCTGAGCATATGATGTGAAACCTCAGAACTTTATAGTTACTTGCAGATTTACTAAATAAAAGTTGAAACTGTCTTTTTTGTTTTTTAATCTGGAAGAGTCATTGTTTAATTTCTGTTTTTTGACACAAGTGTGTCGCGTAGGACACAAGCTGAAGTAATTTTTCGGTAGACTGATCTTTTTAAACTTTTCCTTTTTAAGTACTCTCCTAGAGAATTTGTTGTGGAGCTGTTGAGAGAGGCACAGGTTTCTGTTGTGGGTTTGCAAAAGTAGTCATGCAGCAGTGCTAATGTGTTGTACTCTCTCAGTTGTTAAGTTAAACTTTCAGCTGTGAAATAAAAGGGAAAAAATGAGGGAACTTAATGCATCAAAATCTCTCCTTGCTTCAGCAAAAGGATCGCGACTCTGGCTATGACACTGATCACCAGTTTATTTAGGAATTAGGATTTGGCAATTCTTAGAGAAAGACCTATGTGAAAGGAGTTTTCCCACAAATTATCAGTTGAGCCATTTAGACTGTTGGAATGCATTCTGTTAGGGGAAAAAAAGAATGAGGGAGACATTAATACCATGGAAATAAATTAATTTTATATTCTAAAACAGTAATTCATGTTAGTTGATATTACAGGATTTTGGGGTGGGGGGTTTCTTTGCAGTAGTAGTAGTACCATGTTAGTTTTAAGTCCCTGAAGTGGAACAGTGAGAAATTTTCCTATCAGTGCAACAATTGCTAATTTTCAGAAAATTGAGAACAATGAACCTGGAGTTCTTTGGCTGAAAGGAGACTTTGAGTGGCTCTGAAGTCATTTAAAGAAGTTATGCTTTAAGAAAAACAAAAAGGCAAATTCTGTCCTGGATGACCTAGAACTTCTTGTGCAAAGAGCTAGCTAGGTTAAAAAAACCAAAACAAACAAACAAACAAAAAACCCACAAAAAAAAAAAGAACCAAAACCTTTCACTAGGAGTTATCAATGCAGTTACCTATTTTACTTGAATTTGAGCAGTTGAAAGTAAGAACAAAATTGTGGAGGAATGCAAGCATAAAATAGCACTCTTTGAGTCACAACTTACTGTTAAGCTTGATACAAATTTTAGTTGGTCCCAAGATACTGTTAAGTGAACTGATACCGAAATACTATAGTCCAAGTAAAATGGTGAAAGTTCATACAGTTTATACAATCAATATCCATCTCATTTCTTGCATCTATTTTCCTAAGATAACATCTGCACAAATTCTAATGGGGATAATCATGCTGGTTAAATCATTGAGAGAGTTCTTAAAGTCATGCTTTTAAGGTGATGCTTGACAGAAGGAGCTCTGTATTTCTTTAAGTTCTGTGTATTACAAAAGAGCACATTTCTCTATACCTGTCTTCATTACATCTTTACTACTGAACATGACATTCATGCTGAAATGCTTGACTAGATCAGTTTTGAAAATAAAACAGCCCCTCTTTCACCTCTCTCCATGTAATTGACCATATGTTTTTATAAGTCTACAGAGACAACATTACAACATATTGTTATTTGTGGAAAGTGTCAAAACTGAATTTATAGTAGAAACTTATTTGTGACTTGTGCATCTCTACTGTCAGGGCCAAGTTCTGGAGTCACACCAGAAAAACGGGAGCGCAGAGCTTGGTCCCTGCAGATGTATGGTTACCTTTGGGTCCTGAGAATATGGTTGTCTCTTGAAGTCCTGTGATTAGTGACCATTGGTATGCTGACCATGTGGATGGTTTCAGACCTTTCCCCAAGGGAAACAACTACTGCTGAAATTCAGGTTGCTTAAATCTATTTTTTTATCATAGATCATAGACAATTATTTACCTTCTCCCTCCACTTTGAAGGCAGGTTTTAGATACAGTCTTTACGATACGTAGCTTCCCGCAGCTGCTATCTTGGAGTGGTTTGTTGAGATATCCAACAGGAATTTTGACAGGTACTTTGCTTGGGTTCATAGGCTTTGGTTTGGGGATCCGAGTTGGAATTGGATGACGGATCTTGAAATAAATGGAGAAAATAAGTCATGCATTAGGGAGAAGATGCAGACTCTATATATTTCTTGTCAGTGTCTTTTACACTTGGTAAAACTATATGCACTGCTCTTACACCTATTGGTCTGAATTCCTCTTCTTGAGAGTGTGGCTTTGTGTTAACTTACCTACTTTTTTTTGGTGACTATCAAAGACTCTGAAAAGATTGAAAACCAAAATACAGGCATTTCTGATCAGATCTCTGATTAGGGCAGCATTCTTAGGGGCCTAGTGATGTAATGCAAATGAGGCAATGAACTGTGTGAATTCTGTGGGTGAGTAATCGGAGAACTTTTATTATGCAGAAGCAAACCTTGATTCAGTCCTGGATAGTGGGACTAGGTAGCAGCTAGGTCCTGAGTACCTAGCTCATACTTTATTGTGAGAGATCTCTCTTTGAAAGCAAACACAGTATACACAAAATGAAGTTATTGGTAAGAGAGGACTGTCCCTCGAGTCCATCATAGTCATATTTAATTTCAAAGAAGTAACTACATAAAAATAAAAAGTTAAAATGAACACTGAAAAGACGTGGAGCCTCGTGAAGGCAATGAGATTGTTTGGAAGGTACTATATCTGAAACTAGGGTTCAATATGCACTACTCATCATGCTTTTTACAGCACAAGGCTTTTTATATACATTTTATAGTTGAGCAATCGAGTAAAAGAAGTTCACTGAGATGTTTTGTACTTTTTTTTTTTAAAAAACATAAAATTATGTTGAAATGAGGACAACAGAAAATAACATCACAATTCTGGTGAATTAAGTATAAGAGTGACCTAGATCAAAACAAGTTTTGAGAAACAATTTCCTAGTGCACCTAAAAGTTTGCCTGGAATACATTTTTTGGGAGTGTTTTGTTGTGGGGTCTTTTTTTTTTTTTTGTAGTATCATAATTTGAAAATCTGCTAGCATCTGATCAATTCATGTGCTCAGTATGGAGGCATTTGGGGGAAGTTTGTACATCACTGAAATGCTTAATAGATCATGAGTAAGGAAAAAAAATTCAATCTGGGCTAGTTGAAGTTTGAGAACAAAGAGATAGAACAGTGAAGATCTCCCAGAACAATGTGGTATTTTTCCTAGAGTTCTGAAGATTATTTTAAAAAATTGCTCAATCCTTATTAATCACGTGCAACCTCCCACTGAAATTGTTGGTGCTGTCAGAGGGATGTGATGACACTTGTAGAGTAAAGCCTCACAAAAGTGAACCACTGAACTGTTCAAACTGTGAAAATATCAATAAGAAATAGCATCGTAATTCACATGGTTACTAATTTTGTGATGAGAAAGTATTCATAGTTTTTGTCAAGGATAATATCCAAGTATGTGCTAGTCAGATATTGTTGTATAGATATGTGGCATCAGATTGTCCAGTAATGAACTAGGCAGTATCTTTGAATGTTCCCAGGCACTGGAACTGTTAAAAGGTCAGTAGTTTTAAATTATTTGGATGTATCCAGCTCTGGATGTATTCTGAGGCATAGCTTGACAGTTAGCCTAGAGGAGGGTTCATTTTGGTTAGGTAGTTTTTGTCTGGCCAGGCTATTTTGGAGACTCAGGAAGTTCTTTAGGTTAAGCTATGTCTGAGGGACAGATATAAGTGCTTTTAGCTTACTGTTGCAGATGTAACCATGTTATATTATGATTTTCTGTGAAACTGTGATAGTGGCCTCTTAACAAGAGTCTGGAAGAGCAAAATTACTGTGGACAAAAAAAAAAAGGACAATTCTCAGGTTAAGAAGTGGCAAGTGTATAGGGGACAGAGCACATTTGAGCCATTGTTTCATACTGTAGTTTCGTATTCAACATACTCATAAGTTTCCTGTGAAAAGAGTACTGAAATGGTAACATTTGCTTGGGGTATAAAAGAGGGAATTGGAAGTGAGAGCTAATAGTAATTCATGGTATTGACTAACAAGATGATAAAAATGTGTGTAATTTCAGTGTTGTGAATGTTTTGCAGAGTTTTGTCCAAACAGCTCAGAAGAGGCAATGACAAAATACAAATGAAGAAGTCTAAGCTGATCAGTTATGTAATGGCTCTATATGAAGATTAATAATACACACTAAACATTTTTGAGTTTGAAAAACAGATTGTGGAGAGGAAAAAAAAACACCAAGAAATCTGTCATTGTGGTGAATAGGGGAATTCTTTAATTAAACATGCTTGAGAAAGCATCCATTGAAGGTGGGTTGAAGATAAGAGTTTTGCTTTGTCAATGAGCTATGAAACTCATTGGGACATGCAATTTTTGAGGTGATGTTATACATTTAGCAGGAATTATGGCATTCATCAAGGATTGCTATGTTATGTACGTTTCAACTGTGGATAGCCACAAGTTGTTAACTGCTAGAGGAGGGGTTTATTACTCTGTTTGCCTGGTACATTTTTTCATAAGCATTTACCACTGGTAACTACCAAAGATGAAATATATAGATCGTGGACCTGAATGTATGTAATTTCATTTAATGTTTTTATTATCAAAATCGGAAAGATTTAGAGTTTTTTTTTTTTAATAGGAAAGGGATGAATTTGTTTTTGAAAGTTAGTAGGGAAAAAGGAGATGCATTTTTCTTTGCCATTTTCCTCGAAGATTTTACTCTAGGTGGCAGCAAAGTTTTTCTGTTGTACTGTAGTCCTAGTATTTTCACTAGAACCAGGCTGGAACTTGTCGTTAAATGCTGAACAAAAAAATTTCACATGCTTTTTGTGGTAGTGTTGAATTTTAGCACTCATATTACTCTTACTATAGAAGGGGGGGGAAAAAAATAAATCCAAACCAAAATGCATTTTGCAGCCAATTGCCAAAGGCACTGCATTTAGAAGGATGGGATTGATTTTAGAAAGGATAATTGCTGTTTTTGAAAACTGAGCTGGAACAGTTGGCTTCTGACTATGAGGTATTGCATGGCAGATGAGGCATGGTATTGAGAATAAAATGTTTAGAGGACCTGTTCCTAACAGTGCTACTGTCTGTTGTGAGTTTAGAGATGATATAAAATGTGCCACAGTTTCCTAACTCTTAAAAGAATGAGATTAGCTGTCATTTGCTAGGCAAATTGAGATGAATAGATAAAATATTGAAGAATGCTAAAATGTGATTTTTATCTTGAAGAAATAACTGAATTATTGTGACTTCTGGTTTAGGCTCAAAATAACAGCTGTATTATAGGGTGCTTTTTTTTTTTCTTTTCCATGCAAATAAACGATGCCAGTTTCTGTGCCAGGACAACTAAACTTGCACTTTAGTGTGTGTACCATTCTAAATGTATGGCTGTGTCTTTGGTGTAGGCAGGGATTTAACAAGCTGTCCATTTAGTTCTCTTCCTTCTCATTCAACGCTGAAAAGTGTTTTTGTTTATTGTCATTCTTGATAGAAATTCTAGAGAGAAAAAGCTGAATAAATTTAAGGAAAACACTTGTTGACACTTATTTGTTTTGAATGTAATTACATGCCTAGCTAAGTCAAAGACTAAATTTTGTGTATTTTAAGAAACTTTGTATTTGACAAAATATGGATCTTGTATAAAAGCTGCAAAAATAACATTTTAGGTCAGTTGACGAGATCAATGCTTAAGCTGCTGTAAGAGGTGTTTCTGAAGAGACAATGGCATTACGTGGGAATTGTCTGGAAAGAAGTTAGAAGTAACTGTGTATCAAGTTCTACATTGGTTTACTTTTATGTATACTGAAAATTCTTGTGCAATCCTTAGTTCCTTCCCTACCAATTAGTATACAGGAATGTAAGCAGATACATTAGCTGGGGCATAGTTGTATGTTGGTATGTCCATTTTGTGGTTTTTTTTGGCAGACCCAAATGACTGACACCACCTCCCCACCACCCCCCCATACAGATTTTGGTGGTCTTTTTAAATTTGTTTTTTAATTCTTAGTTATATATGAGAAGTCTGAATTTCTTTAAAAGTATGCACCCTTTCTACCAATACATTTTCTACCTCAAAGATGAATGATTTTCAGTGTCCCCTATTCATTTTTTTTTGACACTTACTGTATTCTAAATTTGCTGGGTCAGTGTTCATCCTTGCTAGTTAGTTATGACTTGTTTTTTCCTGTCTGTAGGCCACTTTTTTTGTTTGCTATCTTTCTAATTGATAGAAAAGGAAATAAGATGTATTTATGCTTTAAAACTATGCTGTGCTGCCTTTAATGGTTTGGAGAACTGTTGTGTGTTCCCATCAGTGCCCTCTAAACACCCTTAGGAATGGAAATCTTACCCGGGAGCTACCTGAGTAGTTGTGTGGTTTTCCTTAACTGTGTTTATACACATCAAGTAATGTTGGCAAATAATTATTGCAACAATGAGGAGAACCAAGACATTAAACTAGCTACATGTTAAAAATACAAACATTATGTGGTAGGTCTGTCTGTAAATATAACAATGTTGTGTTAGTTTAAGGGATTAAACTGAAGTTTTTTTGGTCAGTTACGCTTACAGTTGAACAACTAAGCAGTTAAAGCTCATTTCAAGACAAGCAATGATATAAGAATCAAGAAAACTATAGTTTCATAAGGATCGTTTAACTTAGTTTTAAATTAATTTCTGAAGCAGGTGTCAATCAGCTGTAATCAGAATTGGCAGGAGAAAGGGTGTTAGAGTGACCTGGTATGCAGCAGCTGTATTTGTTATTTTGTAGTGAATCACAGCAGATGCTTCAGAGATGGGGACAAACACTCCACAGGTGACAGGTTACTCAAAATCCCTTCCAGCCTCACCATGTCTACATGTCTGTATGTGCACAAGTGTACTTCTTTGTCAGACACTTTTTCCTGGATGATTGAATACAGTCAGAACATAAGCCAGGTCTGCAAGTGAGGACTGGTTAAAATTAAACAATGAAACTGGATATTCCTTTTGGTGTCCAAACAAGATAGCTTTAGCTGAAATTTGTGGTTAGACCTCCTAAACTACTCAGGGCATATGGATATTTCCTTCTTTTTCTCTAGGTCCTGGTATCTGTTTTCTAGGAATCTGGATGGAAAATTCTCAGTTGCTCTGCATTTCATTTTATGCAACTTACTTGTGCCCATGACTATGTTGAGGTATAAGGATTATTCATACTGCTTCTGCTTACATACTTACTAACATTGGTAAGACCTTGGCCAGAGTACTGTTTTGGCCAGAGTATTGTATTGCTTGGGGCACTACATTGTCATACTATTACAAATAGCTCTGCAGATAAAATATTATAACTAATCTCTAAAGAGCTGTTAAGTGGGAGGGTTGTTGTGTTTGTTGAATCTGGAGAAAACAAAACTGAAGACAAACATAATAATTGCAAGCTTCTATGTGAAAATCTGTTGCAGAGGAAATAGGTTTTGAAGTCCAGTAGAGAGCTAGGAAAGTGAATACTGGATTATAATTTCAGGAAAGGAAATTTAGTTTAGAAATTAGCAAGATTATTAATGGAAAGCATATTTCAACCCCGTTAGAGATTCTTGGGGTAGCTCTCAAATTGGCATTGCAGGAGATTCTGTTAGAAATGTTTTTATGAAGGTTTAAGTCAAGCTGTAGTAAGGGACTAGGCCAGACAATGGTCTGAGATCACATCTAAGATTAATTTTCTGTGATTTCTACTTTTCTATTCATATTGGGCCTATTCAGCACTGTTGATTTCAGTAATATGACCTATTTGACAGAAAGATCTATATTAATGTTAGAAGTATTTTCCATACGTGATAACTTTGCACTCGTGTATCCAAATATTCTAATCCTGTGGTCTCATTTACTGAACACCAAGTTTAAATCTGCTTTCCTGTGGTGGGTAAAAGAAGCACGATTGGATAGAGTTGGAGGCAAAAACTGCGTTCCTAATATAAAAATGTTATATGCCTTGCTTTTCTTGGGACATCTTCACTGGGACATGTGATAATCTTTTAAACATAAGATAGTTTAAAGGTGATTGACAAGGAGCAGGGGAAAGGCAAGGTTATGTTGTACGTCAGCTCCTCTAGGGCAAGGATTTACCCGGGAATGGTTGATTAACATCACATTGCAGCTGGCTGTTCTCTGAAAAGAAGGTCGGCTGCAGTTCTGAGGCACCTTGTTAGGTTAGTCCCTAAACATGCTGCAATATTAATTGTGTCCAGGAGAGGGTAGTACTGGCACTTAAATGCATCTGTTCGTGCTTAACACTAGTGTTTTTATATAACAAATTATTATACAAATCTGAGATCATCGGTTCACTTGGTTTAAAGCTGAACTGCCATTTGTTGAGAAAAATATCTTGGCAGCAGTTGTTATTCTGTATAGATTATGGCCAGGTAGGGATATATGTGTTTGAGTATTTCTAAGCGTGCAGGTTATTTTAAATGTTGGGAACTGTGTTCATACATACTCACAGCTTTAGGATGAAAACATCTTCAGTATCAATATTATATGTTAAAGAGCTTTGAATAGGAATTTTTCCGTATCAACTGTATATATTTCAAAGAAGCATAGAGGGGTAACCTTGTTGCACTCAAATGTGTTCTGCATGAAGAAGGAAAAAGGAACCCTCTGCTTTTACCATCATAGTGGGTTTTTTTTTTGTTTTGTTTTTTTGTCTGGCAGACTTCTTCTGTGAAGGCCACATTTAAAGGTGTTTTAATCAGAATATATATTGCAAACATAGATCTGCTTCTGCAGGGGACTTGGACTAGATGATCTCTAAAGATCCCCTCCAACCCCTACCATTCTATGATTATTTTGTCTACACAAGATTGTTGTTTCTGTGGCATAAAACATGACCTATAAGAGCTTGAATATGAGGCAATTGAGAATAAGAAATTCTAGTTTGTAACCATGATTAAAGTTGTCTTGCTGTGATTCTCTCCTAAAAGAAGAGTAAGTTCTTCTGACACCTCAGAATGGCAAAGTGGGATTGATGAATGCTTTGTAATGTAGATTGTATCTCTTCACACAGTAGAGGTACCATCTAAGGTGATGGGACCAGGGTTTTGGCAGTGATTCCGGTATAAAGTGCTCATTGTTTTTGGTCACTTCTTCTGTTATGCTGATGTAGCTTTTTTGTGTAGAGTTGTGCTGTCAAATGGATCCTGGTTTTTTTGTTTGTTTTTTATTTTTTTAGTAAAGATTTGTGGAAAGTGTTGTTTTGTTGTTGTGATATCTATTTCCTTTCTTTAATCCAAATTAGTTGCTTGACTTGGTTCACAGTGCTACCTTCCCTGAGCAGTGGTAATAGCATAACTGAAAGGGCACTGTTTTATGGTAGAGGTAAAAAAGGTGAGGGAGCTTCTTTTGCCCATCCCTGTATGAAGACCCTGTGATGTCACACAGGCTTTCTGGTTGACCACCATATAGTGGGTGATGTGCTAGGGGAGAGAATTCAGCCATATCTTGGGGCCACTGACTGTATGTTTGTGAAAACACTTTATGCTTCTTAAATTTCTAAGGTTGGTCTTTGTTTTTGAGCAAATTCATGCTCATAGTACTTGGTGTTAATTTTAAAATGCCTTTATACACCCATTTATGCTGTACTGGAGCTATAAGATCTTTTTCTCTTCTGTTTCTTGGTAACATAATGTTTTGGTAGTCTTTGCCTAAACCTGGAGATTAGACAGTTGTCAGTTTTTGTTTTGCCTGTCTCAATATCTGTTACCTAGGGACAAAGTCATCCTGCAGATGGTTACTCCGTTTCCATCGCCTAACTGTGCAGCATCCATTCAATCTTAATCAGAAAGTAGTGGTGTACAACTCCATTTCTGATTACTTTTCCCCAGAGTGGAGAGCTTGAAATCTCAAGTCTCGCATGAGATGTTTACATACAGATCTTTGTTCTTATTACTGCTTTACTTTCCATCCCCAAACATTGTTATCTGCTGTGCTTTGAATCAGAAAGATTATCTGTCTGCTCCTGTTAATTTTTCCCAATTCTGTTTCTTAATTAGCTATTGGAAGTAGTTTTTTTTACTAACTTGAAATAGTACCTCTCAGTTGATGAATGGGCATCAGAATACTTTTATTACTTCTTGCTCTCTTTTTTTCTCCTTTTCCCTCCCCTCATCCATCATCCCTGTAAAGACACAAATTACAAATATTTTTTCTGAAGTATATAATCTCATAAAAATAGTTACTTTTAAAATGCCAAATGCCAAACTGTTCGTGTTGCCCTTGCTTGTGTTCCTTTGCTCACTCACTGAAATAAAACTGAAAAGATGAATGAAAGTGGGCTGATGTCAGAAGTTATTTTTACCAGTTAATTCTCCCTTTCTTTTCTTGAGGCGTTAACATCTAGGGGAAAAGTTAGATTTTTAGACTTCAGAGGAGATGCTTACTAAGAGGTTTGGAAAATAAAAACATTGATATTACAATCTGCTGAAAACTTCTCTTACAATATTTCACAGTTTATTTCCTCTGATATGTGGTACTTTGTGATTATATTTCCCATCAACATTTATTTAAATCATTGCATACTGCTCAGACTTCTGGGCACATGCTGAAAACAAAAGTGTCTTAGCCTCCAAATTGACAGCAATACTTACCATTTATGAAATCCTTGAAGTATCTAGAAAAGCTGCCTTTCTTGGTTGAATTTAAATATGATTATGCTTGATGTTTTTATTCAAAGCGTTTAAATCAATTTGAAGACAGCTCATATAATTTTCTTCTTGCTCTGCTATTTTCCTCATTGTCTACCATGACAGTAGGTGAATATTCACATTCAGCAAAATGAAAGTAATCTGATATATGACTGATGATCTGAAAAACTTGAGGTTAATTTGGAAATTGGTAGTTCGTGTCCTTAAGCTATGCTTCCTATTTGTTAACCTGTGATAAAATTACAGCTAACTTATTTCTGTTCAAACAGTTAATTGAGTTTCAACTCTCAACAACTGCATCCAGATGTTTATTCTCTCTGCAATGTGCTATGAAAAAGATCTTGGGAATTTGGTCATTTTTATTTTGCAAACCTTATTTTCAGGCAAAATAGTTATTTGAGTATTTGAATTTTTTTTTTTTTTAATCTATGGAAATAAATAACAAAAATGCCACTTGGAAGTCAACTAAGATCTACACATAGATTATTTCATCAGTAGGGGAATGTATACATCCCTTAATTAAGGTGTGTTTTTAGGAAGTGTAGCAAGTTCATTCACAAACAATGGTGATCCTTCTTAATTTGGAGTTAGTAGTCATGGTTTCATTGTCTTTTTTTAATTGAACAGTTACTGGTAAACCATCATGAGTGTAAGAGTTAACACAGGAAGAGAAGTACTGTCTCCTTAGTTATTGTAAGTGATGTGAACTCTAGCCTGGGTTTTGTATTCAAAACTTAACTTGAAACAATTAATGTTCTTATTCATAATAGCTTGGGACTTGTTCAAAGAACTAAATGTGCTTATTGCAATGTCTTGATTTCTTCTTTTCTAAGATGTTGCAATAAATGGCCAGGTGGTTAATGATCAACACATTTCTGTGTGTTTTAGAACACAGATTTTTTTTTTTCCTAGAAGACTTTTATGTCCAGCTAATCAAGTATTAGTGCTTCTGTAGGACAGTTGTTAATCCTTGGGTTTTTGGAGAATTTGGTGTCTGTTGATACACTGGCAAGTGTGTATTTCAGACATAGTTACTCAGTACCATGCTTGTAATGTGTCCCTGCAGAGATCTAATGTGTCCCTGCAGAGATCTTGGGTATGGATCAGCAGGATATGCAGTATCTCAAATTATAGAAGTACAGAGAACATGTACTTTGAATGAACCGCTGCCTTTTCTTTTTTTTTTTTTGCATGAGCCCTGCTGCTAAGAATATGTACACTGAATGTAGTTAGTTAACTTGTTCATATAATCAACACACTCTAAAATTATTATAATCTTGATTTGCCTCAGTGGTGACTGCTATCTCAATCAGTAACTTTTGCTGAAGTTTGATCCAAAGTTTGCTGTGCAGGATAAGAAAGACTATGTAGTTCCTCTGACCAAGATCTTAGCCAGATCCCACTTTTGTCGTCATTGAAGATAAACGAAGGACCTCTTATGAAATGCTTCAGAACATACTGTATCAGATTATGCATGACATTAGATTAGGCTTGTGCAGATTCACTTTTTTTTTTTTTTTTTTAAATTGCCACTGTAATACATTTGTTATCTCAATTTCTACCACACAGAATTTATTATTTTTTTACTTCCCATTGGTAATCTTACTGAGAAAAATTGTGTATGAGTGGTGGGCTTTGCACTTTAATAGAGATTGTTCCTTATAAAATCAATTATTATCTACAGTTGTAAGTTAGATTACTGTCCATCCAAAGGACTTTAAGGATATAAGTCCTCTTCTATGTGAAAGTACATGCTAAAGTCTTTTGGTGAATCAGTTGCTAAGTTATACCCCAGATTTTTTTTTTTTCTCTAGATAATTTAAGCAGAACAAAGATAAGTGTTTTAGTGAATAGGGATTTTCTGCTTACTTGCAAACTTCCTTGTTGATAAGGAATTAAAAAAAAAATTGGCCCTGCCTCCCAAGAGCATAAGATATATAGGCATTTAACTTTTTAGAATAAGAAGCAACTGTTCCAGTTTACATTTGCAGTTTATAGCTTTTGAGAAAGAGATTAGAAATTGTAATCCAGGTCTTTTGGGCTGGTTCACATTCAATGTGAAGTTGGTCGACTACTGGCAATATTTTTCTGAGAGGTTAGGATTGACTGCTTGATGTCTGTAAAGGACAATTGCTTGCATTTCTGTCCTTAGGCACTAATACTCTATATGTCATTGAACTCTGTCAACTGTCTTGTCCATTCTGTATGGCACTTGCATTTATCCTAATCTTAGAGGCCTGGATGTTTCAAGAGTTGGTCTAAAACTGTTTATTAATGCGTCTGTCAAGTTTTCTCTTTCTGTTACATGAAAAACATAATCATATGCCATGGTTTGCTAATGTGCTATTTCTTCTTGAGTGTTACCTGTGTGGTGTATATTGAACTGATGACTAGGAGCTTAGATGTAATTTGATTATTATGTGTGAATCCATTTTCTGAGTTATCCTTTAGGAAGGTAAGTGTTGCTGTGTATTGTTTTACAGGGTACTTAAACAACAGCAGTTTTTCTGTTGCACTGGGAAGAACCACTTGCCTTGTTGGAGGAGAACAATTTTGTGATTTAGGCTTCTCAACTTGGTTCACTTTGAAGGAGATTTTACAGGAAGGTTTAAAAAGAGTTTTAGCCAGTGTGAGAAACGATAGGGACCACAATTGGTGGTTGTGCTCTGGAACATATATGTATCACAAATTTGTAATAAGGTACAATACCTAATATTTTGAGTGTTTGTGTGTATCTGCAATGAGAAGTCTAGGAGAAGTTGGGAAACATCTGGGAAGATAATGAATCAAGTCTTGTCTGAAGTTAGCAGGCAATATTATGTCTTAATTTAAATTGTACAATACATGCAAAAAAAAATACAAAGCAAACAAAACCATTCTGCAAGCAATGACAAAAATAATCAATTATTTACTGTTTTTGTAATGTTAAAATATTTTACCAAGGCAAAATGCAGTCAAAAGTAATATGAGTTATTTTGAAAACGGAAATACATAAAGATGCATTTATACAAGTGTCAGACTAAATATTTTACATAACTGTATTTCAATGAGAAGATATACAGTAAGTGCACACTTGATAACTCTAAGCAGGCAAAACCTAACGTTAGTTCCATATACTGTTGTGGAATTCATGCACAGATCTCTCCCAAAGTAAAGTAGCTGTTCCAAATAATTCTTGCTGTGATGTAAAATAGGATAAGTTGCTGGTAAGGGTATCAGCATGGATGGGGGTCAGTTATAAACATTACTTACTGTAATTTGTGATTGCCGTGGGAGAGGAGTGGCTGTTGGTGTGATAGTAATACTGCTGGTGATTTTATTGGTGGGCTTACTGGGTAGGCCATTAACTAGTGCTGGAGTTCTGTTGTCTTGCACTGGATTACAAGGGCTGATGGGCTTGGAATTTGAGAGAGCTTGGACATAAGGACTTCCTAAATGGATATGGATTTTGTTATCCTCAGTAGTTATTACACTTGATCCCGTACTGTTAGATCTCTGAAACTGCCACGATGACTGCCTGTCTGGGGATACTCTAAAAACAGCATGCTTTGCTCCCATTTCCAAAGGCTCTGAGGAGAGCATTTGTTCCTGAGAACTTGAGCCTGGTAAAGCCAAAGGGGACTTTGTTCTTTCAGGAGTTAAAGAACCACATGATTCAGGAGTCTGAGATCTCGCAAAAGTAGCCATAGTAATAGGAGTTACAACTTGCTCTGGGCTCACATAACCTTCTGTTGCTTTTGCCTTTATAGGTGTTAAGGAGGCATTTTGAATAATGGTTATTCTTTGTTTTGGAGTGCCACAGTTAGGTATAATTGCTGTGCTTGTGTAGGAGTGAGGACTTTCAGTGGTAGGGCTAGTGATTTCAAGTGTCGCTGTGTTTTGTCCGTGGTCTGGAGTTACTTTTATGTGAAGAGGTTGGCCAGGTGTGTGGCTTAGCACTAGGTCTCCAGTCTGTGCACAGTTTCCATTTTGCTTTGTGTGAATCTTTCCATTTTGAGGATGGCTGTCTTTGGACTTCATCCAAGGAATCCATAGTTTTTTGTTCACAGCATTTGTAATGGATGAGTTGCTTTTGAAAGACTGTATTTGTTCCTCCTCATTTTTGTCTTTGTCCTCATTATCGCTGTCTTCATGCAGCTGCCCGTTTATGACTGTTTGCTCTAAAGGCATGATGGTTTTGTAATCAGGTGGTTCATTGTCTGCTGGATCTATCTGGACTTCTTTTGAAAAAACTTGCAAATCAGAAATCCTCCTTCCATTGGCACTGGGCTTGAAGTTCTTGCTGAAGTGTCTGTACCTCTCCAGTTCTTTTGTAAGGCTTTCCATTTCTCTTGCTAACTCCCTGTTCTTGTTTTCTTGCTGGAGCAGTTTCTTCTGTAAGACCGTATGATCATTTCGGAGGTGACAGATGACATCTTCCGTTGCCATATATTCATGAATCTTTTCTTTCAGTGCATCTACTTCTCTGGAAAGATGACTTGATTTAGCTTCCTCCTCTTTAAGCTTCTTAAAAAGCTGCTGTTCTTGATTGGACTCTGCCTTTTCTGTTACTTTATATCTAGCCACTTCCATTTTCACAGCCTCCAGCTCCTCTGACAGGAGCTTTGCTCTGTCTCGTTCATTGATGTATCTTTGTTCTAGAGAGTCAAATTCATCTTCCGTTTTCATAAGATCATCTTCTATGGCCTTCATTTCTTTCAGCTTCTGCTTAAGCCTCTCAACTTCTTGAGAAAGCTCTTTGATTTTGTTGTTTTCCTGTTGCAAGGAGGTGCTGGATTTAGTACTCTCCTTAAGCTTATTTTTAAGAAACTCTTTTTCAACAGCTTCCAGTGACTGAAGTCTTTTTCTTAGAATATTCACTTTGGAAACAAGATCACTTCCTTTCTCTTCTTCTGCTTTGAGTTTGTTTTTCAGTTCATCTCTTTCTTTTGTAACACTAGACACTTTTTCCTCTGCATCAGATTTTGATTTCAGTGCCCTTTTACTTTCCTCAATTAGTTTTTCTGTGACAGACATAACTTTATTTTGTTCCACTTGAAGCTGAGCAGTTGCAGCTTGCAACTTTTCTTCTGTTTGCTTTATTTTTTCACCCATAGTTTTTCTTTCATCTACAAGCATCACTGTTAGACTCTTCAGCTTTGTCAAATCTTCTTTAAGTGTTAACTCAGTTTTTTCTAACTTAGTTTCAATTGCTTCAAGCTCCCCAACCCTAGCTTTTAAGCCATCCAGCTCATGGGACAGCTCCTTTGTTAACATTTTTTCTCTTTCCAGGTTGCATTTCAGGGAGTAACATTCCTGTTTGCTCTTGTTGAAAGCATCTTCTAATTTCTCCAGCTCCATAATTCTTTTGTTGAGTTTGTCAACTTCACCTTTAAGGTTTTTACTCTGTGATGCTTCTTTTTCTAACTTGCTATTTAGTTCTCTGCACTGGTCTTCCATTTTAATAAGTTCTTCATCTTTTCCTTCCATCTCCAGAAGCCGTTTCCGCAGTTCTTCAACTTCGGTCATAAGCATGGAATTCCCACAGTCTCCCTTATTTATCTTATCCCTTAAGTCTTGCAGTTCTTCTTCTGCTTTTCGTAAAGATTTATTGGTCTCTTCCAGCTCATCAATTTGTCGGCTGAGAGTAGTTAATTTTAACCGCAGCTGACAATTCTGACTGTCTTCGTTGGTTAGTTTGGCCATCATTGCTTCTTGGTCTTGAGAAATCTTACTGCTTTGGGCTTGAAGTTCAGCCTCCAGCCTGCTTGCTCTCTGTTCCTCTTCTTGAACTTTGACTTCAGCAAAAGCCAGCTTCTCATGTGCTTGTTCTGCAGAAATGGTTAATTCTTGAATTTTTTTGCTTTGTTGATTCAGCTGCTCAGTTAGTCTTTGCTGTTCATCCACCACCATTAAAGCAAAGGATTTCAATTTAGTCAATTCTTCTTTCAGTTTAGCAATTTTCTTGTTGCTTTCCTTCTCTTTTTTAGCCTGATATGCCGTTTCTTGTTCAAGAAGCTCTTTGAGTCTGTGGGAGGAAATAATACCGTATTTTGTAGCCATTTTAATAGGCATTTTAAATTTCAAGTATTATGACACATCTGTCAGATATATCTATGAACATCCACTTGTAACTACAAGCAGATGTCTCCTTACAGCATCATGGGAAAGCACCCACAGGCCTTACTTTCTCATCAGAAGTTCTTTTGTAATGGACACTTCAGTATAATAATTTAGAATTGACTTAACTTCAGTAATTATGCAGCTTTGGTTACACTTTCAGCCCTTGACAGGTGTTAGCACAACACACCTTTTTGGTATTCTGCAACTGGAACAACCCCGTCTTGGCTATTTTTTGAGGCTAAGTATGCACGTGCAGGTTTTGGTGGCTTGTTGCATTGTGATTTTTTAAATAAATGTGATTATTGGAGTAGATGGAAAAGTAAATCAATGCAGCTCTCAAGGGCAAGTATAATTTTACAGCATTATAAACTTCTTAATATCTTGAAGTTACTTATAAACCACTCCGATGTTTTCTGATGTTTTATGATTAAACCTTATGGATGTCGAAGTATGTGAAGGAAATGTACTCACCTGAGGCAGTTAGGCTGCTAAATGTCAGTTTCTAAGCAACACATAAGAGCAAAACTCAATATTGTAGGTAAGTCAATCATCAGTGAAAATGCAGGGCTTGTGATCTTGTATCAAATATACATACACATGCACAAATGCAGTCATTGGGTAAGCGTGTATTCAGGCTGTGCCTTTGGAACTTAAGAACTCCCAAATGTCTTGCTGTCTGTTAGGCTTTCATTTGGTCTTATATTCAAAACTTGTAGATACACTTAAGTTCAACCCTGCTTTTACATGATTCTTGATGGTGTTTTAGTAATGGTTTTCCAAAATTAGTTTTACAGGTTCACGTTAGCACTCAGTCTTTACTGAGATTCTGTGTTCAGTTTTGGGTCACTAAACTACAAGAAAGGCACTGAGGTGCTGAAGTGTAACCAAAGAAGGGCAATAAAGCTGGTGAAGTGTTTGGAGCACCAGTCTTGTGAGGAGTGCCTGAGGCACCTGAGGTAGTTTAGTCTGGAGAAAAGGAAGCTCAGAGGAGATCTTACTGCTCTAACTGCCTGAAAGGAGGATGATGTGATGGGGGAGTGAAATGAGGGTTGATCTCTTTTCCTCTTGTCTTATCACTTGCTACTTGGGAAATGATGTCAAGTTGTGTTAGGAGAGGTTTAGATTAGATATTAGGAAAATTTTTTTTTCACTAAAAGAGTTACCAAGCATTGGAACAGACTGCCCAGGGAAGAGGGGGAGCTAACATCCCTGAAGATATTTAGAAGATATGTAGATGTGGTGATTAGGGTCATGGTTTAGTGGTGGGATTGGCAGTGCTGGCTTAATGGTTGGACTCAGTGATCATAAAGGTCTTCTCCAACCAAAACGATTCTGCACAATTCTAAAATGCAACATATCTAGTTTCTAAGAGGCTTGGAATAAAGTTGTGCATCTGTTTGTGTATGAGCTTAAGAAGCCTCCAAACATCTTGAATAATCAGGTTCTTCTGTGGACTTTCCTTTGTTGGGGAGATATTTGTGGAGTTGATCTGAGATATTATTAGATTTGGTTAGCACATTTGCCTTCTTTCAATTAGGTTTTTCCCATAGCTAACCTGTATGTATGTTCTGGTGTTAAAGGAAAATCTGAAAAGCCTAGGCTGAAGTAAATACAATATTAGTATTTGTATTTTGTGTTATTGTTATTCATATGTGTGGTATGTATGAGTTACATAGATCACGTAAAGGAAACGAGTTACATATCAGGAGTGCACTTGCACAAAATTACTGCTTTAGTACTCATTAGCTGAACCCTTTTGCTTTTTGTTTTAGTGTTTTACCTCTGCAATTTGATCACGATTCTCTAGAAGTTACTGTTCATAAGCAACATAAGATTCTCATTCCATGTTCATCTCCAGTCATTATTGTAGTGCCCTTGTACAAGTGGTGGGTCTTTACAGATTCCTACTGACAACTTCCTGTTACAGTCCCTCCCTTAGTTCTGGAAGAGCTTAGGCAACGGCCTCCTTTGCAAGGCTCTTCATTAGCTATTGACTCTCTGGAGGCATGTATTTCTGGGCATTTGATTGCCTCAACAACATCCCCTTCAGCAGCATTGTAGTTTTCCTGCACGGAGAGGAGGTCCTGGCCATTCTACAACTGTCCACCACCCTTGTCCCATTTAATGATGACATTATGTAGAAGGCTACGACTACAGAATTCCTTACATCTTCACCATCCCTCTGATTTGATTTAGTGCATAAATGGTGCTATATTGAATGTAATGAAGTGCTGTATATGGAAAATTGACAGAAAGGCAAGTAGCAATAAATAGTGGTGATATTAAAGACTTAAAGCAGCCTCAAATTCTTTACAACAGTTAATTAGCATAACGGGAAAAACAGACAAGAAAAAGTATGCGGGGAGGGAGAGGTTTGTGAAATGAGCTTGAAGGAGTGCTACTGGCTGACAACAAATAAATGAGCAGAAGAGTGCACCATCTTCAAAGGCAGCTTTTTACTCTGTTGTTGGTGTAGAAACTTTTGCTTTTCACTGTTTTTTTTCAGTTTGAGTTCTTTTTAATGTGAAAATCTCTCTTCTCTCCCCACCCTTGTCTCTAAATGCTTTAGCAATGAAGTTCAATTGATGAGTTACCGTTGCCATAGATACAAAATCATAACAGAAGCATAACTAACAATTTCATTTGGAATGAACTCAGTTTTTGTGTGTGCATGAAGTTAAAACATCTTATATTACTACTGTTAAAATAGACTTAGGCTTATTAGCATTTGTTTTATTTTAGTTTGTTTCATTTTAATTTGTTTCTGTAAGGCAAATTTAGCTGAGCTAATTAATACCTAATTTAATCAGTGTTTCACCTAAAGCTTTCATATTAACTAGTTGATATCTCTGTGGCCAAATGAAAGTAATACTGCAGTGACTGATGCCCCTTGAAGTGCCTTAGAAAGAAAACTCATATAAATACTAACCAACAATTGTAATTTTTCACAGGGATGCTGTATGATTTTTTTATGATGGAAACAAGATAATTGTGCATAAAAAATAAATTGACAAATATTTGAGCAGCCCTTCCAGTGGGCATCAGTTTATGTTCACTTTGTATTTTTTCTATTGTCTTCTTTTTTTCTTCTATGACTTCATTTCTCAAGCTGTCTAGAATGCTTAAAACTTTAGCAAAGCACTTGAGATTCCATCTGAAATTGAGTGCTTGAGTGAGGTAGTCTAAACCAATCTCTGTGTTAAAAGGGTTATTTGAACAAAAGTTTGAAAGGAAACTGAAGAAGGCATGGGAGACTGAGATTGCAATACCCTATTTATTAATTTTTTTTTTAGTTTGTTCCAGAAATCCTTATTTTTCTGAGAACAGTTATTCTAAAACAAGTGATCTCTTTCTTTAATCAATCTTGTAATGATAACTTTAGAGAAGGCTGCTTCCTGTAAAGATGGAAATGAAATAGGTGTAGGTTTGTGGAGCTGTGTCTTTTTTTTTTTCATCCCTTGAAGTATTTAGGAGATTTCAGTATATACCTTATCAATATCTTCTTCAATATCATTCTACAGAAGTTACTGAGATTTTAAACGTGCTTCTCTTTTTTTTCTTTTTTTTCCCTTTTCTTTTAATTTTTTTAAATTGTGAAGACACATTTTTATCTATCTTGTGCTTTTTACCCTTCCCAGGTAGGAGATGTGACTTACTATGGGTTCTACAGGTTGTAACGTGAGGGAGGCTTGCTTCTAAAGTTTTTAGACATGAGATTGAATTTCTGCTTCCACAATGCAAATAAAAACACTAAGTTGAAAGCTTCTAAGTGTAGATGAAGTCATGCCTCTTCATCTGAGGCATTATTCCCAGTTAATAGTAAGTAAGGTTTGCCCTTTAAGAGAAGAAACATGCTTCATCATTTCTGGTAAATCTTACAAATCTTTGTCATTTTTTACACCAATGCAGTTAAATATTTATTTTCGGAAGAAAGCAAATCTGTCTGTGCCTTCCACAGTTTATTGCAATAAAAATTCGGTTTATTAAAATGGTTTTCTGGTCTTGGGGTGACTACTTTTTTTTTTTTTCTCTTTGCCTACAATTTTACTTATTGACATGTAGCTTTTATGAAGACATACATTACAGCTACTTTTATGTCTCCCTTTATTGTCTTCTATTAATGTGGTGTTTTTCCCCTTTCATAAAGAAAGTCAAAAGCATTTGAAATTACAGCAGCAACAGCATACCATAGCTGTTGCGTCATCTGTTGGCTTTATCTGAATCGCTCAGCACTTCTCAACAGAATGTGAACACTTATTTTAAAATTTGTTTTCCAATATATTATTTACTTGTGTATATTTTGAATCATTAGTTTATAGATGAAAACCTCCATAAAGGGTGTGTCAACTGCAAAGAAAACTGTGTATAAGGCAAATTTCATGATAAGGACTTTTAATGAGGGGAGTGTGAGTTCTGCTTATTACTCCACAGACTATCATAAAGTAATTATTGTTTTATCTGATGGTTGAAATGCTAACTTGCTCTACAAGGCTTAATAAAAGTCAAATATGTTGAATGCTATTGCCAGTTCTGGGCAAAATTTCAACTGGATAACCAGATGTATTTAGCTGTGATGCTGAGTAAACATAAAAAGATAATATATTCTTTAAGAAAATAGTTAATCTGGAAAGGTAATGTTGTGTTTGATCATGATTTCACAGCTAAGCTGCTGAAAATTCTTCCCAGTAATATAAGGATGTTTATGCTCATAAATGTTATGAAATCTCATGTAAATTTTGAGAAAGGGAATGGCATGAGAAATTGTTAACAAATGTATGTTGTTTCATGTAAGGTTTAAGGCTGGATTAACATTCACTTCTAGTTGGAGTAATTCTAATTCAGCACTAAAACTGAGCTTTGTTTTATCATGAAACTTTTATATCCAGGTGTTCTTGGAAACCACCCATCAAAACATCAGTCTGGTGTAAAATGTATTAAAGCTTTCTTTGGTAGTAACTCTTAGACTGTGTAAGGTGATAGATATTAATTCTGTCAATTTCTAATTTTGTAATAGTAACCACCTGCAACATCTGAGAAGGTCATAGGAAGGTGCATGATTTTTAGATGGTAGTGAAGAAGCCATCCAATTAAATTGTTGACAGGTTTTTGTTTTCTATTCTTCCCTACATATCCTGAAAAGCAATTGTAAATGAGTAGTGACCTAATAAGACCACAGTATTAATGAGCTTTACTTGTAGTTAGCCTTAAAAATTCTGGATCACATAATTCAACTACTAGAAAACATGGCACAGTGAATTGTGAAGTGAACTCTGATATGTACTCTTCTTTTTTTCGTCTTTATAGATTTAACAGCTATTTCAGGAACTCTTTGAAATCAGTATGTATTACTGTTGGCATTTCAGTGGTGTATAATTGTGGATGTAGCATGACTATTAATCCTGTTCTGTTCTGAATCTAAATAATCTAAATGAAAAATTTAACTGGTTAACAAGAATACAGCTTGAGTTCTGTTAGTTAGTAGTTTGGGATTTTTACCATAGTGCATATTTGTTCACCTTCATCTCCCTTCTCGTCACCCTGACACCCCCCACCAACCCCTTCCATAAAGCAAGTAATTTCAGATGCAACAGTAGAATTTGGAGCTCTTCAAATTTACATCAGCCAGGAAATTATAGTTTTGCAGATGGAAAGCTTTCAGAAGGAAAGGGAAAGATGAACCATAAGAGATGTGGTGTAGGGGTCAAAGCAACAAGACTGAGGCAAAACTTCTCAATTACTTATTCAGGTCTGCTTCTGTCTTTTCTTTATCTTTACTTATTAAAATTTTGTGCCTGAGCTTCAGCTTTATTAATATGGAAAAGCAGTGTTGACTTACTGTAACAGATCATTTTGAGAATTAATATTGACCCAGAGAGGTCTTAATAGTATGGTAACTATGCAAAATAAACCAAGACAACTACTGCTTTTTATATTTGTGACTTTAAAATGACAGCATTACTGAAATATTTACATTTGATGATATGATACTTGGTATTGCATAACAAGTCAAATTCATGGGAACAATACCATGTTTTTGTGAACCTTATATAATTAAAACAAAAAATTAAATGTATATTTTTATAAAATCATAAGTGTTTTTTTCATTGATATTCCCCCCCCCCCAACCAGGATGTGTTTGTGTCAATGATGTAGAGTGTCAGTACCAATAATTTTTACCATTGCAGCCTGCTAAAGTTATCAACTGAAAGACAGTAACAGGAGTTAACTGAGCTCCTGAAAACTGTCTTGTAGAACCCTGCCTGCCTGCCTTCCCCCCCCATTCCAGTTGGATGATTAGACGCAAACAAGGGACTGCAGCTTGCCCAAGTTCTGGAAACTTCTGCTTGGGATACTACTAGCACTGATTATCTCAGCTATATGTGTTCAGTTTGTGCAAAGACAATACAACTTAGTTATCACTGCCATGCTGTGTTTACTTTTGATAGAAGTGTAATAGTTGGAGGGCTGAATTTTTGTCATGGCATCCTTCAAGAGACTGAGGAGGCTGCAGAAGTTTTGATTTGCTGAGTCAATTGCTTCAGCTCTGTGTAAGTTTGTAGCGCTCAAGTAATCTTTTCAAGTTAATTATAGTACTTGTTTGAGATAAAGAACAATCTGAGTTTTCTTGAATCAATTTCAAGAGATAAATTGTGTTTATAATTTCACTGGGTTTTTAAAAAAATCTATATATAACATTATAGTGTGTACATTCAAGGTGGACCTCTTTCACGAATGCTTTTTTTCGGGGGGACATCTAGGAAAACAGGTGTTTTTCTGTTACCTGATTCACTTGAGGCAGTGTTAGTGCTGCTGTCTTGACCAGAGCTGGGCATAATTGTGAAGGATCCAATTAATGCAAACTTCTTAAGACTTCAATTAGTTAGTATTTTTGGTATGACAGAAAATGGCACTCAGCCAACAATAACACATGTTACTCAGAGGAGACTGTCTAGTGGTAAATGTCATTTTCCCATAACATTTACAGGAACTGGATGTTCTCTAAAACAAATGTAACACAGATTTTATATAGAAATAGATGTTTGAGGCCCATGGGAAGAATAGGCACTGTGCCTATCTCTTATGCTAATCATGACCTTATTTGTAGAATATCAGTCATTATCAGTGTTAAAATTTATGACTTTCCATACTGCCATGCACACTTCCTTTGGCATTAATGAGGAGGATGCCTTCAGTTCAGCAGTCCTGGATAAGCTGCTGGATACTGTCTGCTTGCTTTTAGACAAGTGGAAATTGACTGCAAAACTTTAGCATGTTCTCTACATGTTCAGTGCATATGACAAGAGTTTATATGCTGAAATAGTGATTGGAACCACATAGATTAAAAATGCTAAGTTAAATAAAGGTAGTTTAGCACTGAATGAGACTGTGTGGGAAGACTTAGACTTCATTTGATGTCATTTGGAGGAATGAGGCTGATTGAAAACCATTAGACAAACATTCCTTAAATGACATAGATGGTGTTACTCCTGTGCAGTGTAAAATTTCATGACTTTCTGAGGATCCTGTTCATACCCATAAGTTCTTTATTGTATACATCCTAGGACAAAACTAAGCCTGTTTTGTGGTATTCTTCTTGAAGTAGCAATATGTGTGTGTATAATAAACTCTGAGTGTTTAAAGGCTAGGCGTAGGTGACACTTCATTTTGGTTTTTGTCAGAAAACACAAACCTTAATCGTTACTGCAAAATTTACCTTGAGATATCTCAATTTTCCTTGATTGTGTTGCACAAAGCAGCATAATTGAGTATTTTCAAATACCTAGGAGACTAATCAGATTTACTGATACAGTTGCACCTTTTTCTAGTAGCCAAGACTGGAAGTAATAAGGGCAGTAATAGTAGCACTAATGTCAAATGGATATTTCACCTTGAAGCTCAATATGCATCTTTTTTCTATACACCTGATACTGCGAGGATGTCTCTCTAAGGTAAATATGGTTAACACTTCATCTTGGAGAACACAAGTGAAAGAGAGGTTGTACCAATGCATTGTAGCATGGTTAACTAGCTAAAGATTGCTTTGAATCTACAAGTGATGCAGAATGCTGCTAGTTTTCTGTCTTGTGGTATGTGACCTTCAAGAATTGTATTAAAAGTATTTCCAATGGATTTCAAGTTGCTTCTGGATACAGTTCTAGATACCGAAGCTCTGTAGTTCTGGAGATTTTGCTACTTTGGAGGTCTAATGATGATAGTCTGATAATTATTTTAGTAGTTATAGTTCTAACTCTGGTTTACTTCTTAGATTTCACATATGTAAATGATGAATTGTTGAACTAAAGAACATATTTTTATCTCAGATTGGTTAATTATGTTGTATTTAAGTAAGATTTTTTTTATTATTATTATAATTTTTTATTTGTGTTTGGGAAAGAAGAATGGAAACTACTAGCCTTGATAGCTCATTGCATTAATAATCAATTCTAGCTATGCTGTGACCAATAGTTTTTCTCAAAGTCTTGTAAAATTGGTCCCAACAGTCTTCCTGAAGCCGAGACGTACTTTTCCATTTTTACTTGTTATCCAGTTATGTTTCTCTGCGTTTCAAAAACTGTTATAGAAAAAAGGCTTTTCTAGGAATGAGGAGAGTCAGGTGCATGTATGCTTCCCTTGCCCTTTCATAAGAAGACTTTTACACTTGGAGTGTTCTCTGTCTTTCAAACAACTGTTAATTCAGTTGAACATTCTCTGCCACATTATTGTACCCCAAATTGATTTATATTCAGTATGGTTAAGTCACTGAAGGACATTTGGTTAGATGCCCTATTTGAGGTCTTTTCTTGCCTCTTGGCTGATGCTCTGTGGTATTTAGATTCTATTTTCCTATTTTCAGATGTCACTCTGAACATGAAAGAGCTGTGCAATGCTTTCATGTGCAGTATGTTTCTGATGTAATAAATTTCAGCTTTTATTTACTTACAATGTAATTTCCAATGCTGAAAATAAAGACACAATTATCTCTAGCTAGAACTTGCCACTTACTGGGCTAACTGCATTAGGCTAGATATATTAGAGGGTCATTTACAGGTTATAAAGTGTTACTGTGTCAAGTTCTGACTCCTCTCTCCCAGTTAATCCTGACTGAAATAGGATAATTTTGCTGTTTACAAAGATGGCAGTAATAATCTAGTACTTTGGGAGCAAAGCAAGGGCAAGCAGACACTTCCAAAGTGGCTGCTCCTTTATATACTGGGCCGCTTTTTCTTTCTGCCTACCTTACGTGGGTTAGTAAAATGAATAAGCAGGAAGATTCTTGTCAGCAGTTTTCTGCTGCTTTCCTGAGAAGACATCAAGGTATGCACCTCTTAATGAAAGCCTAAATATTCTCCACTACTTGGTAGTGTCCCCACACCACTCTAAGCGGCAGTCTATTTTGTCTGTCTTGAATTGACTTATATTGAAGTTGTACTTGCTGACTTGGCACTTTGCTTCAAAAGGTTTTTGTCCCCCTGCCCTGCTTACATAAATGCAAGCAAATGCACAAGACCATTTATATATTGGGTATGTTTTTAGAAACCTTCCATGGTTTGTAGTGGCCTTTTCATTGAAGCCAGTTCAGTGTTTAATTTGGGAATGACATGGGCTGCTAGTGAAAAGACTTGTTTTTCTCTTCACATGAAAAAGTATGTGGTACTATGCTGCAAGTTGAGAAAGTGTTTCAACTTTGAGCATTAACAAATTGCTTTTCTTTTTATTTACACCTTCCTACATTCAGTTTAGTATTTTCAGCCCAGGATTTCAGGTATTCAGGTCAGAGGTTGACTGCCTCAAATGTGGACCTGTTATACCCCCAGGTTCTAGAAGGAAGTTCAAGGACGTGCAAGATTTTAAAAAGAAATTATGCTAATTTAATTAACTTTTTTCTAGATAGGGATCTGAAGCAAAATGGCTCTACTGAGGCTGAGAATGTTCTTGACTGGAAGAAACATTTTGAAGTTGAAAACAAAAGCATTTGTGACATTAGGGTTCTTCTGAGAAAACTCTGTGTAGCTAAGTTAGAATAGTGTGTGGAAATATAGTGAGTGGCATGAGTTTTGGGTGAGCCAAGATTAAAAGTGATAAAATTACCTAATTTTCTTAATATTTTGACTTGTTGACTAAAAGTTATGTGAATTTAACCAGAATATTGATTAAATCTGGAAAAGGTGATGGAATTTGGTTAGCTTGTATTTTCTCTAAGATAGTTTTGTCCATGTGCTGAAATCTAGTGTGTAATTAAAATGTAAATTTTATGAATGCATTACTTTCCAAACAGCCATTCTTTTGTGGGTTTTTCAGGGTAGTATCAACATGCTGCTTCATTTCCGTTTTAAACTTTTTCCTCTTATGCTGTCATTGCAACAGTTGCCATACAAACACTAGATGATCTTTGTGTCTCCAATAAAAAAGGACAAAGTTTTAAATCCACTCTCTGCAACGAAATGGAAAGAAATAAAACTGCTTGTTTACCTCAGCAGCCACTCACTGATGATTGTCCATAGGCTGAAGTCAAGCAGTTATATTATGTCTCTGTGATATGCACTATGAGCT
Organism: Urocolius indicus; assembly: GCA_013401255.1. Taxonomy (NCBI): domain Eukaryota; kingdom Metazoa; phylum Chordata; class Aves; order Coliiformes; family Coliidae; genus Urocolius; species Urocolius indicus. The sequence continues at coordinate 228,914 of WBNH01004296.1, read as the reverse complement.
GTAGCAAAAAGGGTGGCTTCCACAACAGGCAAAAAGTATGTGCATTTATCTACTTGATAAAGGCTATAGGACTTGAAGTTGTGTTGAAATGTTGTATAGCAAAGTTAGTTTGAACTTTCACCCCCAAGCCTTCCATATTGTTATTAAAGAAGGATTATAAAATGATGTTGCTGAATGTTTGCTTATCTAGCATTCATTTATTGCATGAACATTCACCGCGTCACTGTCACCTCGATTCTGTTGTTCTGATAAGGAGGCGGTGGTTTGGGAGGTGTTGTTTTTGTACTGTTTTTAACTAGAGGCTACAGACTGCCACAGACAGTATCTTTTTCTTAAGTTTGTGAATGCTTGAGGAAAGTGAGTTATGAATGCCTCAGTGTGCTGCGTCGATCCATCAGCATGAGTGCTGTTACTGACCATCCTGTGAGGTGCTGTGGGACATGCAATCAAAGTGATTTTTGTCTTACTGACAGAAAAGACAGCAAATCTCAAAATCAGCATAACATACTGAGAGAGATGTTAAGACTCAAAATGTCTAATTACTTCACTTAAATCACAAGACTGGGCACTATATTTAGCATTTTTCAGCAATGCCTCTGACCTTGAAGCAAAGTAATACGGTTTAGTGAATGGTTGAACTAACCCATCTTTCAACCACTTGAAAAAATCTCAACATAAGCCTCAAGGATGCTGTGGCAGAATCTATTCAGTAAAAGAAAAACAAACCTAAGCAAGTAAAAAGGCTTTTTATTGTTTTGATTTTTTTTTTTTTTAATTGGTAAGACATAGTTTCTATGTTCAAATCAGCTTGGTGACAGACTATATATTAGGGGCAACTATTAATGAGTCAGAGCTGAAATTGTATGGGATGAGTTTTAAAGATACATCTTCCTACTTTGTAAACTCCTTAGGATTCTCTGACTTTGATGTTTTGCTGCATTAATGAACTGTATTCAGGTAATACCACACCCAGGATTTGAGAAAAGCTGTTTGCAGGAGAGGTCTAGAGGAGCAGTGAATGCTTGCTTGACCGTGCCAAATTACACCTGGTAAAGAATTTTTCCTGAAGAAAAGTGTCAGCCTTTTAAGAACTGTCACAGAGAGGAAACCTGCTGGGAGTAAAACCAGGCTGTTTTTTATCGCATGACAACAACAAATGTGAAAATTCATCACAGTATTAAGTAAATAATATGAAAGTGCTGTTACTCGGCAGAAATCAAACAATAACGTGGTTTTGTTAGTACTGGTGGGGAGAAAAAAAATAAGTTTTTTAAGTTAAATCCCTGTGTCCTCTGGATTAAATCTCTATATGTCACATTTGTCAGTGAGGGAAAACAAACTGATGGGAGGAACAAAGAGTTAACATAGTTTGATAGGAAGTTGACTTTCAGTTCTGGAGGATATACTTGTTCTTAAAATGCTTTCTCTTTACATTGGATATTGTAAAAAGGAAATGTAAGTAATAGACTTGTTGAACACTGTATTATGTGACAATTTTTTTCCTTCACTGTCTCATTTTACCACGTGGTAAAGTTTTAATAGCTTAAAATGAGATTATCTAAACACATTTTAAGAAATCTGATAAAACAGCAGGGTAATTGTGGGGATGAGGAGGAAACAACAGTTTTAATTGTTACACGTCAGTCTAATTGTTTTGGACTTGTACCAGTATAAATGGGAGAAAAAAATGTTCCTGTATATATGTTCTTGCATACAAAATTGGTCCTGTAAGTAGTAATGTGTTCCCTTTCAATCTAAGGAATACAAACCTTAGAAACAGAGATCTTGTGTATTTTGATAGATGTTACGGTTTATATTAGGCTAGCAGCATTTAAAGTACAGATGATACTTGGGATATTGATGAAGCAGTAATTAATGATAAATGTCACCCTCCTTCTCTGGATTTGGAGGAGCTGAAATAGTCTCTTACCTATGGGGCAGCATTTTTTCTTTTTCTAGTTACTGTCTGTATGAAAAATGTGTTTGTTGCATGTGTCACATTTCTAAGAATATTTTTTTTTCTTCATCATGATGTTATCCTTTGACATCAGCTTATCCTTTCTACTCAGGTACATTTTTTAAAGGTTTGTTACTTAACCTCAGTTTGTAACATATCTTTTCATAACACAGCTAACTATTCCACTTTATAACTTGGCAGTTTGTTTATAAAGTATTAAATCCACTAGATATAAGATATGTAGGAAACTTAAGTATTATCATTTATCAGTAAAGAGATCTATAGGACACAAGTAGCAAGTTTGCAGATATGACAGAACAGTGAGCAGATGACATTGTAAGGGGCTTAGGATTCTGATCCCAGAGCATTTCTTTTCTACTATAAACTTAAAAGTTCTGATTGCTAGGATTCTTTTATTTCTATATATACTATATTGAAATAAAAGCATCAACAGAGGGGTAAACTTTGCTTGTTACAAGAGATTATCTTGGAAACTTAGATAAGACCTTTATCTAAATGCCAAGGTTAATAATACACAAATACTTGAATTAACTTTAACATGGAATGAGTTTCTGTGTATTTATATTTTGAGAAGCATGTGGAAGTTGCTAAATATTTTCTTGTTTAAAGAATAAAAGTCATGAAAATGTTCATGTGTGTTAATTGGACTCAGTCTCTAAATCTATGTATGTGTGACGGTACAGCAATGTGTATTATTGTATCAACTTTGATTTTTGTCTTAAATATCAACTTGAACAAGAATTTCACAACATTTAAAACATGAAACAAAGGGAAGAAACGCCCTTTCTGCTGTCCTGGCATTTAATGCTGATTTAATTTTGTATTAAGGAAAATTAAAACATAAACCAAAACATGTTTTACTCATACGGAGAGTTTGAGTTTAAAAGTCTTAAGAAGTCTAACTTTTCTAATGTTTTAAATTACACATAATAGTGGAAAGCAATGCTTAGTAGTCTGTATTTGCAAGTAGGACAGCACAACTAATATAATTGCAGTTCTTATAAGCAAGGATTTGAAAGGGTTTGGCCCTTAGTGAAGAGGACACTGTAATTTTTGTAGCCTGTGCAGATATGAACTCTAAACACACAAAGAGCTAATCATTCAAGGTGCTTTGTGCCTCATCAGAACTGTATTCCATTCCCTGTTTTTTTGAGTTAACTGCAATACTGTTCAGTATCCTGCAGAATAAGCCTCCAAGAGATCAGTGTGTTTTCTGATTTTGAAAGCCTCCTAATTTGTTTGATCACCAGGATTTAACAAGGTTTTTCCATCAAAACCTGACAGTTCTTTTTCCTCTGGTGATTTGACACTTGCACACAAGACACAGAAGAGGGAAGCAGTGTGTAGGAGTTTAAAGGGTTGTTAGTAATTAAACTAGTTAAAATTGTTTCTTTCAGACGTAGCATAATCTTATTGCAATCTAATGTTTGTGGCAATTTATGCATTCCTCTGTAAACTTCAGTAAAAGTTATTCTAAAGTATAGTAAATGCTTAGACATATGTACATATATGTCTACTAATATATAGCATGTGCACATAAATGCAATATAAAGAGAGGGAGTAGCTCTACCTAATATATTACAATACTGTTGGACTCTTTCCACGGCTTTAAGTGCAGTCAAGATTATATCTGACCATTTGGAAAGTGTGTGTAATTCATAACTACATCCTTTAATATTAAATTAATTCCTCATTTGTTGGCTCTGTAGGAATTGTTTAAAATACAGCTTTTAACACTTGAATTCATTATCCTCCTTCTGAGTAACCAGACATCTTCTAGATCTCCTGGTGCTGTTTTGGGGTATTTCATTGTTTTCTCGGTCCTCACCCCTTTTTTTGGAAGTGACTTTTTTGTAAAAGTATCTGAGTAGGAAAAAGCAAGAAGTGTCACTGCTTGCCAGAAGTTTGCTTCCCACCCTCTCCCTTACCTTGCGCTCCTGGACTATAGAAATCCTGGGTCAGCTATTGCTCCATGGTGCGAGGCGTGCAGCTGTAGCATCAGAGATGTGAGCATTCCAGCAGTCCCACTAAACAATGAGAGATAGGCTCTTTGCATGCCCCAAGCCTATGGAGCATTACGTCATTGCCTTACCATATAAGGCACTCTGTGTTGTGCAGACTCGTAGTGTCTGACTGGTGTACTTCAGTGACAGCCAGAACTTAGAAAGCTTATTAATGTGTTCTGGCTCCATCTGACGCTCAGAACTGTGAGAAGTATTTCATTTGTCTGCTAGTTCATGGCCAAGAAGAATGTGTGAAAGGTTTGGGTTAGGGCAGTTCCTTTCTATTATTGATAATAAAGTCATTAGAAGCTGTTAGCTGAGTAGTTATAATGTTTTCCACTTAGTCTCATAGCCTAGAATTTTAGAAGAGGCAAAATTAAATTCAAGGTTTTTTTTTTTTTAATTAATTGTTCTAACAGAGTTTTTTCTTTTTTTTACAACTTTTTTTTTTTTT
>WBNH01004296.1:97047-224155 GCA_013401255.1 Urocolius indicus | reverse complement strand
CTTTTTTTTAAACCTTTTTTTTTTTTTTTAACTATGACCAGAAAATGTGAATTTAGCTGAACTCCTCAGAGGGTGATATGAACTTTGTCTTCCTTTTTTTTCTCTCTGTGTAAAGAGTTGGGGTCCTCAGAGGATAGTATTTTATTTCCTGATGATGTAACTACAAAACGTTTCCCTGATGATGGGAAGGCCAGATGAAATCTGCCTTTTTTTTTTTTTTTTTAATTAATTGTTCTAACAGAGCTTTTTCTTTTTTTTACAACTTTTTTTTTTTTTTTAATTAATTGTTCTAACAGAGCTTTTTCTTTTTTTTACAACTTTTTTTTTTTTTTTAATTAATTGTTCTAACAGAGCTTTTTCTTTTTTTTACAACTTTTTTTTTTTTTTTAATTAATTGTTCTAACAGAGCTTTTTCTTTTTTTTACAACTTTTTTTTTTTTTTTAATTAATTGTTCTAACAGAGCTTTTTCTTTTTTTTACAACTTTTTTTTTTTTTTTAATTAATTGTTCTAACAGAGCTTTTTCTTTTTTTTACAACTTTTTTTTTTTTTTTAATTAATTGTTCTAACAGAGCTTTTTCTTTTTTTTACAACTTTTTTTTTTTTTTTAATTAATTGTTCTAACAGAGCTTTTTCTTTTTTTTACAACTTTTTTTTTTTTTTTAATTAATTGTTCTAACAGAGCTTTTTCTTTTTTTTACAACTTTTTTTTTTTTTTTCAATGTTTTTTCTACAAAACTTTTTCCTTTTCATATGTTTGTCTTTCAGCTAACACAATTAAGCAGTCCAACCAACTATTTTTAGTAAGAAAGTCTTAAAGAAATGAGTTGTTTTAATAGTTAGGAAAGAAGCAAGAAGCCAAGAAGTAGGGTTTAGATTGAAGAGCTTAAAATGTATGTCATGTATTCCCTGTCCATCCATGTACGTTGTGACTAAATATTGACAACACGAGGAAGGAATACTTGAAATAGGCACAAAAGTTGCTAACGAAATTACACTAAGGGTTAATAGGAGTAAGTGAAATAAACTCCTGTGTGAATGGGTAGAAGGCATTCTACACTTTTTTTGTGCAGCTCTGTTGAAGTAGGTACATCCACAATTCATTTACTTTCAGCACTTGAATGTTAGTCTTCAGATACATTTCATTATACCTTAATCTGTTCTATTGCCTGATTCTTGTGTGTTTCCTTGTGCTTGAACATAATGCTAACATAAGGCAATTTACTTATTTGGGAGTGTTGTAGGTGCGAGGACAAATGGTGATTAAAGTGTTTGCATTTCATTAAGAAGACAGACATATATTAGATACCTTATATTTACCTTGAGTGTAGCTTGAAAAAGATACTTATTCTTTAGTTGGAAAATTCCAGCCAGCCCTTTTAAGTCTTTGGATAAAGACTTAAAAACAAGCTCCTTGTGTGTATGGATGATTCTGCTGTGTACCTCATATAAGTTTCTGAGAAAGTTCAGATTTGTGTTCTTGATCAGAAAACTTCCAAATCTATTTAATAATGCAACACTTGTATACTGACCCTTCCAAAATGGTTTTGGAGATAAAGAAATCTATTTGTATATACCAATGGACAGACCATGATAATATTTTATTTCCAATTCTAAGCAGATTTAATAATCAAGTTGAAACAAACCCCCCCCACACCCTGTCCTTTAACTGAAATTGGACTGTTTGCTTGCTTAGCTAATATTTTTGAGAATTTTTTGTATAGTTATCAAAATATTATGATAATGTGTATATTGTGACATGTGAATTACATAAAAGCAGAGTACTACCTTATACCAGGCTGTTGAGGATGCTGTGTACCCAGTTAAGATTTACAGTGGAAGTCAGGTAAATAGATCTGTGAAAGGTAGCTAGGAATTAAATATGTGTGCATTCTTTTTTACATGTATATGTGTGCAAACATAAGCAGAAAATGCTTGAAGTTAAAACTGTTTCTGTATTTTACTTGGTTAATTTTTTTTACTCTTTCTCTTACAATTTTGTCTTCCCACATGAAGCAGTTGTTGTTAACCATAGACAGCTTTGAAGAAGAGGACTTACCAAAAGCTGGTAATCAAAAATCCATCTTTACAGTTCAGTTCTGTCCTGGAGTTGCCAGGAACACAGCTCACGTAGTGCTGGTGATAAGTTTATTGGCAGTCTCGGGGCAGGCTAGAGCAGGGAAAGCAAATCCTTCTTTTCATGAGTTTACGTCTGGGGATGGCTAAAGTATGAACTTCTAGTTTCTTAATTATTTCTCCTCTGTGATACAAAAGTGCATGTCTATGACCTTCTGCAAAACAGCTTTATCAAAGAGCATCAGCTGAGTGTATAATGACCTGACTTCCTTCTCTTGTATTATCACAATTTAATAGACAGAGCCTTGTTAAGGAACTATATTGTTAAGAATTGCAAGTTTTTATTGCTGTTATATGAAAAGTTTATTTATATCTGAGACAACAAATACAGTTGTTGAGAAGCCTTCGTTTTCTGCTTTTTTTTTACAGTGTCTTCCAGTATCTGTAGGTGGAATCCTGGCTCAGGTGAACTTTACCAAAACAGGGCAAGCAGATAGACTGTCTCATTTTCCACTACTCCCTGAAAATGAATTCAATTTCCTTTGTTGCCAGATAGAGTCGTTGAGAATCAGTGCATTTGTAAGAATTGTGACAGCAAAAGAAACCATTTGTAGAAATTAGAGGGAAAAAAATGAAAACCTTATTAGATCATTTGGTGCATTCTTTGACAATGCAGGGCTGCTCCCTGCAGCCTGTTTGCAGTGGCTTTCATGTAGTCTCTGTGCTTTTCGATTCATATCATTATTTGTACCAAAATTCTCTCAGGATTTTACTTGGGGGAAAAAAATAGCTGGAAAGGTATAAGATTGTGGTAAGAAGGGAAAAGACAAGACAAATAAGAGATTTTGAGGCTGTTGTTTAGACTCTTATCTTCCCATTACTTCCATCATTAAACTGCTTGTCTTGCCTTTTTCTTCCCATGACAATTCTTAGCAGCAGTTGCAGTGTCCTTAAACCCATAACCCATTGCAGCATTTGACCCCTTCCTTTAGCCATTTTGTATCTAAGATAAACAAAGGAAATTAGAATTTGGGCCTCATTTCAACTAAGCACTTAAAATATAGTCATGTGGGTTTTTTTGTTGAAAAAGGAAAGTACCTCAACGTAAGCCCGATTTTAATGATACATTGGAATGCTTGACAGAATCAGGCTGTTGATCACACTTCCTTCATGTAGGCATTGTTGCAGACTGGGCTTCAGAAATGTTCTGTTCAGTCTAAATCTTTAGTTTACTTTCATATTCTGAAATTAGACATCTTTAGAAGTGAAAATATTATCAAAGCTTTTCTTAGCTTTTTACATTACTTGAAACCATTTGCTTTTTTGGGAGGGGTCTGCTTAAGCTTTGCAAGTGATAATAGAGAACTGAAAGACATGCACTATGGACAAATTGAATTTCAGTGAGTTGCATAAATGGGATCTCATGTTTTAATAACTCCTGTGACTTCAAGGATTTTTCTCCAATGTGTGCTCAGCCTTGTCTCTGAAGTCTGTGGAAGATTTGACATTAATCAGTGGAAGAAATCACACTCTTTAATTATTTCTTACATTGATAGCATCCTTCCAAAATTTCTATCCAGTTTATCATATTAATTCTCCAGGCATTGTGATCAGTGCTTTCTTAGATTTCATCAGTAAAGAGGGTTTTAGTGTTTTGGAAACCTAGTGCTTAGATTAATTTCTGAATATTATGAAGAGTAACATGGAGACTTTTATGGCTAAGTGACAGTCTGCACTGTACTAAGAACTGATAAATTGCATGTGGAAAGTAACAAGGAGAAGCAGGGGAAAGTTCTAAAGATAACATTCTTTAGATTCATGAATCTTTTACTGTGGATCATGGACGGAAAGAGATTCATATCTTCATTGCTGTGTGTTTTTAACAATTTTGGCAACAGGAAGAAATACTTTCCCCAACTCTCCCATTGTTTGCAGATTCCATTATTCTCCCTTTTTTGGCAGGTACAAATAAAATTCCTAGCCAAATGTTAGGGATAATTAGATCCTTTTTTGTTGGGCGCCGCCTTGAGAAGATGATGACTGCATCTCTTAACTACTAATGACTTCTCTCCTAGGGAGAACTGGCAAATGCTCCATATTTGCTTGGGAGATGGTTTTCTCTTGTATATGGGACTAAGATAAGTTTTTATGACAACTTTTTTGTGTGTGTGTGGCAGTGCTTACAATGAGCAAAGATTAATAGAATTTAATTTTCATGGCTTCTTCATGTCTATATTAACCATATATAGCCAAGTAATCTTTTTTTCCATAATGAAACGAGATAACATTCTTTGTCTGTTGAAAACTCTGTCTAATAGTGTACTTTAAGAAGCAATTTGAACTTAGAGGTTTGTTTTGTTTGTGGTGTTCTGCACTCAGTTATTTTTTTTTTATTCTTTCCTCAGTCCCCCACAAATATGCCTGTCTAGTTGGGCTATTTCTGGAAGCATGACAGCCATTTCAGTATTAATGCAATAGCACAAGTGAGTTGTAATCATGTGAAGACTGTTATGGTGAGTTATCTTAGAAGGTACTGAGTTCCACATCTGTGAACATGCTTTTAAGCAGAAAATATTTTACATATCTGTCTTCAGTCATTAGACCTCAGGAGAAAAAAAAGAAGTGATGCTGTGTAATTAGTTTCGTGCTTTTCTTCACCCACCTCCTTTGAAATTCAGTCAAAGCAAGGCGGTTCTTGAAGAACTTAAGGGAAATGGGGTGAGTGCAGCATTTGAAGCTTAAGTATGACACCACATGACACCTTGTCTCAAACTTTTTGTATGTGTTAACCTAATTTGTGAATTTAGTCACTTCGTTCAAAGTGATCAAACCTCTTTCTGAGCAGTTTAATTATTCTTTGAATAGTAAGCACACAGATTTGAGTCAAGTTGATTCCACTTTTTGCGTAGACATGAACTGAACGTGGTGACAATGGAGGATGCTCCTGTCGATGCTTTGATTCAGATGAGATTAAGTAGATTAAATTATTGTCAAGTTCCTTCAGTTCTTCATTATCACACTGACCTTCTCTTCCTTCTGCTTTTCCCTTCACACATGTTGTTTCTTTGCTCATTGCTGGGTGATGCTGTTCCACCAGTGCCTTGTGGTTCAGAGCCCAACACACAGCTAGAAAAGATTTGGCATTCATTGTGTTTCTTACAGGTTGCAAGTTTTACAGGTGTCACTTGAGGCCATGCTCTGCTTTAAGAGCGCAAGCTTGTGAGGCTCACACACTTAGGTGAATATGGGTATGAATGCATTTTAGGAACTGTAAGAATTCTTCTTGGAGCCATTTATATTACACATAGAAGAGTATGAAATTGCCATACTTTTTAATGTTTTTAGTATTAACTAGAGAGAATCCAGAATCAAAATGTGTTGTGATTCTTATACTTTATTGTTATAAGTCTCGAGTGAGCTTCTCTTGTCTCTTACAGATTAATCCAGTGAAAATACAGCTGTTAGAGACCTTATCTGAAAGGCAGTAAGGTTGTAAAAGAGAGATTATAGATGTAAAGAAAGGCAGAATTTGCAAGGAGAGAAAATATTTTTTTGTTGGTCTGCCTGAATTAACCAAGGAAAACACAAGTGTGCTTATGGGCCTAAAGGCCTTTCTTTGAGTCCCGTTTATGTTACAAAACCTATATAAGTAGTCACATTTTTTTCTCTCTTAATTTTCTGCCCTCCCTTGGGATTACTGATAAAAATATAAGTTTTAAAGGGCTTTCCTTCTTCTCTGTAACTTCAGTTGCCATATACTAGTCCCACAGTACTTAAAGTTATTGGTAACTTTGATACCTGTCTAAATAATGCTGAGTCAAATGTGTCCATCCTATACAGGTCAGTTTAAATTGTGCATTCTGAGTGATGTAAAACTTTGATTCCTTTGGGGTTTAGAGTTGCTGAGCTATCTGATAGATTCATAGTTCAGCAATGTGACTTAGTTGTGTGGTTTGATTCTCTAGTCTGGAAAAGTATTTACAGAATTTCTTCATCTCCTAGTGTGCAGTCACATGTAGTTCTTTGGGTTAGTCTTGCCCACAGCAGGTACTGTTCAAGGAGTCTCTTGGGCTTGGGGAAATGTATTTGGCAGACTCAGACACTCCTTATAGCTCTAGAGTCTGCAACAAAAATTTCACAAAACCCTTGAGTGAAGAAAAGGAATAAATACAAAAGGGTATTAATCTGGCTTTTTTTTTTTAATCGCTGACTGCATGAGACACATCAGCATTAAGATCTGTTACGTTAAACTCAGCAATACTAAAATTGTACCATTATGTGGAAACACTTTTATTAAGATCTCATGTCTCTGGATGGTATGTCAACAGGTCAACAAGATAGACTATTACTAAGGAATTCTTTCAGGAGATGAACTAAATGCTTCAATAACCTACAGTTTGCTTCATACTTGAAAATTGGATTCAAGCACAAAGTAACAGTTTAAAGAATTCTCATTCAACACCAAACAAAACAAAAACAATCTTTTTTTCATTCCTAAAATCTTAGGCTCTTTTGTCAGTCTTCCCTGAAACTTTGATCTGCTTTATTTTGTGGTGGGTTTTTAATTATTGAGTGCTTTAATCTGTTTTGTTCTGTTACCTATTTTTAGTTGTAAGGATAAAGCTTTTGTTCCTTTTAATGTTGTTTCTCCTTGATAGCTTAGTTGAAGGCATTCTGACAGAGCATAGTTTCTAGCTTCTATTTGCTCTGGTCAATAAACTCAGAAACGTTGGATAAGTAAGACCTGGTTGTGTGTGACCTCTTCGAATTTTATTCAAGTGGAGTTTTCGTTCTGTTAGATGAACACATGTAATTCTTTTGTTCTTCACTGCATTTTTGTTTTATCCTTTTGACTTTATTGTTTTTATTTCAGAATCTTCATAGTAGATGAGCAAAGGCTATTCTCACATGCAACAAATCAGTCCTTGATATTGTTGCTGGGTAAAGAGGAGCATACACAGATCCAACTCTACCAAAATAGGAGTTATTTTGCTAGAAGCCTTAGGTGTGTCCGAAGTGACAGGAGGTTATACAGAGCTTGACAAAAATAGACACTTTGTGAGTTATAAAATGCCTTTTACCCTGGGGCTTTAGGAATGTAAGTGGAGCCTGAACTTGTAGCTATCCATGCATATTTAAATTATTGCAAGTCATGCCTAAAAGATGTTGCTATGTATAGTTTATTCAGTGTGATGGGTGGTTAGAGTTTTTGGAGCAGTTCTGGTAGTGATAGGTATCCCTGGAGCAGAATACTCGTAGCTCAGAAGTTTGTGGAAACCTTACCTGTGGCTTTGCTCAGCAAGAGCAGGATCTCAGTGGGAGTGAATTTTTAAATACCTACCTACCTTTTGGGGATTGCTGTGAAAAGTTTGCATATGCAAATGTACACAAAGGAGTTGTGGATACTTCTCAGCTTTTATGGAGGTGATTCCAAAGGATTTTAATTTCTTCCAGCTAGTTATTCTATAAAGAAACTACTAAAGGTCATTTGATACCTTAGCATTAAGTGTTGTAATGGCATGTGTTCCATGTTTATTAATGTCACAGAATTTGGGTTGTTTAACCAAATTTTGACTCATTACTTTTGTTTCAATATTGCAAAAAATACTTTCTTGGAAGCATCTGCTCTATTTTAGGTGTTTCTTAAAAGCAAGAAACCTATGCATTGTTGGTATTGAATCCCTGCATACTTCAGAATATAGTGATAGCATCTTAACTAATACAAAAGGAAGATGAGAAGTCACCTTTCGCAAGTATAATAATTTGTTTCTTCTCAGAGCTGCAGGGGAAGAGGTAGACTAAATCACCCTGTGAAGTTCTGTTGGTTTTTTTTCTTAAACTGCTTCACCAGATATTAACAAATCTTTTCTCTCTTTGTTTTGTCCTGTGCCCTTCTGATTTTTTTAAATGCATCCAGGACCCCAAAGCAATAAAAGAAGCTAATATTTGTCAGGTGATGTTCCAGTTTGCCTTTGTCATGTTGAAATCAAGTCCATGAGTGGATTATGGGAAGGTGGAGGGAGGACCATGTGAAGATGCTAATGTCCAAAGGAGTGAGAGAGAAGGAATGATTAAGAGGCATTTTTAGCATTTATAATGGAATATAGGAAGGCTTATGATTGCACTATTTTTTCCCTAAGGGAGGTCTATGAGAAAGGGAAGAGGTCCAGAATCAGAAAGTAGTTCACACAGTAGTCTCAGATTCATACTTTTCACTTAGACATTAATCTGACTTGAGAAAGGAAAATGGCTGTATCTTACATTTCTGCAAGGAGTTATCTAGGGAATATTTTATTTCAAATAGGGCAAATTTATTGCTGTCAGTTGCATGGCATTGAGGGTGGTGAACATGGTCACCTCTTTCACAATGAAGAAAAATGTTCACATTTGTTTTCTGGGAGAGAGCTTTGACCTTCCTTTCTTCTTCTATCTTCAATCTTTCGATGCTGACGTTGTTATGTGTCTCTCACTATTCATAGTAAACTCTTCAGTGAGTTTATTGAGTTCATAATATAATTTTATTATTTTGTTGTATGTGTTTTCTGGTGAACATTTGAATGTTTTACTTTCAGCAAGATTTTTTCTCTTTTAAAAGACACTTTTTTATTGACCTGAAGTAAGAAAACCGCTATCTATAAAGCCCCATGAGGTGACAGTCCTTTTAAAACTGTATATGTGTTTGTACAGTCAGTGGTATGATGTTCACAGGCTGTTTCTTTTCCAAGTAGTAACCTGTTTCTACTTGGATGAACAATTAATGTACTAGGTATGTATTCACCTGCAACATTTGACTGTAAATAGCAAGTTTAACAGCTTCATAACTTTTAAGCTAGAAGTGTATTGATACATGCTGGATTTCCACATATAATGTCTGTCTGAAGAATTTAATAGACGTTGCATGTGTTCTTTTGACTGTTGCCTTTCAGGCATATGCACTGCTTAAAGTTATCTAGAGAACATTTTTCACATTCTTCTTCATAAATACAAGTTGGGAGAGGGTTTTTATACTTGTTAATTTCAAACAAAGGTGTGTTTATTCTTGTTTTTTTGTGTGACTAGTTTTGAAGAAAATTGTGATACTGTGTTTGATATCAGAAAGTTTGTAAGAGCTGCAGACCAAACAAACCCAAAAGGGAGACATGGTTTTCCAACAATTGAATTATTCAGACTAAAATGTGCTGGGGCTTTTGAATTACATGGTTTACAATGGGCATGCCCAGATGTTTTATTATTTCCAAAGTAACATTACATCATCTTACTTGCACAGTCACTGTGCTATAGTTGTCTTTACATCCAAAAGCATTCTCAAGTGGGATATCAAATATACACATTACATAATCAGAACAAAGTCTTTATTGGTTGATTGTACCCTTAGAGTGGGATGCTGAATGGTAGTTGCATATGGAAGACTTAATCTTGCAGAATTAACCATTTCCTAACCCAGTTATCAGCAACTGGGAAGTGAAATAATAGGATTCACTTCTAAAGAGAGTAGATGAAGAAACTTAATTTTTAAATCAGTTAGGACTTCATTCTGTAAATGCACTTAAATGTATGAAAACAAACAAAAAGAACCAGAACAATTGTTCAAATACGTTTATAGACTGATGTGCTTCATGTGGTATAATTCATGCTGTTAATGAATTCAAAGGAGGCAGACCAATTTCTACTTAGTCTGTGGTTTTCAATTTGTTGGAAAATAATCCACTTAAGATACTGGAAAGAAACTTTTTTGGTTATGGAATATTAAATTTGACATTCTAAGCTAATTTAAGAGTTATGCAGTGGTTAAGGACCACTATGCAAAATTATTGTTATGAGTCTGGCAACTTTAATCGACCAGTTCAGAACTGATCTGGGTTCTAGTAAGACCTGTTTTTGTGCAAGGTATGATACAGAGTTTATAGTTCTTAAGCCATATGAAAGTTTGGTCTTTTATTGGTTGTCTTGGATTTTTTTGTGTGATCTCACTCTAGTTTTACTGAAACTGAACTTCATAAACCTCATCTTAAATAAAATAAATATATAAGTCTGTACTCTGGGGGAAATGAGACTACATTAAAAAAACCCCAAAACAATGAAAGCAAAAAAACTTTAAAAGACTAAACTTTATTTTTTTTTAATTTTTATAATGTACAGCTGACTTCTTGTGTTACCTTAATGTAGCTTTTATTCACGGCTTCAGGGTAAAATTGCACCAAACTTGCAAATTAAAACAGCTAGTCATCCCTTGGGTATGTTTACCTTTTAGACTAGAATGTGTTTTTCAGTGAAAAGACTGACTGAATCCAAGGCCGTGGATTTTACTTCTCTTTTCTCTCTTGCTTTGCTCCCAGATGAAATTAGGCACCTGTATGAGTCAGTCATCAATATTGACTTCGCTTTTATTATATGTTTGCTGAAGAGTGGGAACCTGTTGGCAATTTCTTTGTTAATGTGCCTGTCCCTCAGAAGAATAAATTTGATTTACTCATTTAACAGAATACCTCAGTTCTTCTCCAGATCAATTCTTGGATGTTCAGTATTCCCATAAAAATCTTGAAACAAGATACTGATTTTAAAAGCGTTAACCTCAAAATATTCATCTTGATACTTCAAGGGCAACTGTGGCATAAAGTGTAATTACTGAAGATCCTCAAGTAGAAAGGAAGGCACACACTGAGAAGATGTATTTAAAATTTCATTGTATTTTTATCTCTTTGTATTAGACAGTGTCGTTCTTAGACTGTTTTTTTTTTTGTCATTGATCTGCAGGATGGAGCATGGATGAGTACTTGGTAGGCTTAATTAATATTGTTAATATTCAGATTTTTGTGAAATAAGATGAATGCAAGTTCTGTTATCCAGCAGCTGATGCTTAGCATTCTGTGAGCTTGGTTTAGTTACCAGAAGTTCTGTTTTGAAGTTTGATGTGTGTCATTTTCTCCCTGATAGTTATTCATGTAGGTATCTTTCTGTTTCAGTCTCTTGGTGGAAAACATCAGCCTGTGGGATTTCTCATTTAGCAGTGGAGCTTGCCGCATGACTTTATTGCCTTTTGGCCTCTCTGTCTTAAGCCCGTATATTCGTTTTTCTGAAAGGAAATCTGCATCCACTAAATAACAGTAGATAATTTGAAACTTTCTAGGATCCCGTATCTCCTGTTTCAAGCCTAGTGACTATTCATTTTCTTTATATGCCTTTTGAGTACAAGTGTGTTGTGGGACCCTTTTTGTCAATTTTGATGGTAGAAGTGGTGGAGCATTTATTCCATTTCACTGAAGAATTAGCATAAATAGGAGGGTTACTTGGAAAGTAACAAACATAAAACCCTGGGATGACAATAAAGTTTAAAAACAGGTGAAAATAACCAAGTGTGCATGCTAAGAGTTACTCATTAACAAAACACAGTGTAGAAATACTATGTGTTGGATAATTTTCATTCTTAGCATCAACTCATGTCCTTAAGTAATTAACAGTGTCTTTATAAAATTGAAAATATACTATATTTAAGGCTGTGCATCATCATCGGTTATATCATGCTCTTGAGAATTAAAGTGAAGGCAAAAGGTAATTCTTTGGCCTCTGGCTACAGTATTTAATTTCATTTTAGTGATAGCTATTTTTATACTCAGAGTTGTTAAAGTGCTGAAGGTATTGTATCCTCACGGGCTGTTACTCAGATGCAGTTTCAGGGTGCCAGAAGACCTGAGTTGCTCATTGGTTGTGCATCCTGATTTATTCCCTCCATTCATCTTTTAATGATTCCTCCCCTTCCTCCCATCTTTGAGAATTAAATGTGTGACTTCATCTTTTTCATGGTCTTCTCTTGAAGAGAAAAAGAAGAGTGCAGGTAGTGCTGTAGGTGCTTTCTGAGGTCCACTTCTGTGGAGCTGTGAAGTGTGCACCCAGGCTGATCCTGGGAAGCAGGAGTTGCAGAGAAAAAGACTGCAAACCACTAATAAACTGAGCAGTGAGTTTACAGGAAAATACTGTTAGAACACCATTGCTGATGCTTCAGTATGTGATTCACAAAAGAATCCTCTATCTGTAAACTGAAAAAAGAATAAGTTTATTTAAAAAAAAACCAAAACAACAAGCTTCTCTAGTGCATGGCTGCAGCCATATATTTTGTGGCATGAGTCATGGAAAGCTTTATAGTTCTACATCCCGTTGCATAAGAGGAATAAACTTTGGGGAAGAGGAAGTTAAGAGAAAACAGAAGTGTGAATAACTGCTAATGGTGCTCTCTCTGGCTCCATTCAGTCTGCCATTGCATCATACATGAAGAAGGTAATTCAGAGATTCCTTTCTTGGCACATAAGTGGCAACACATGTTTGAAACAGTGAGTGGAAACTGTAGGGAAAAAATGACAGGCATATGGCAATAAGAAGACAAGGGAAAATTTGTTGCCCTAACTTTATCCACATAATTGGTACACTTAACTTCTGCGGGACTGATTTATTTAAAGACAAAAATGTATGCTCCATTTATTCAGGTTCTCTATATGTAGCCCATATCTTGTAGTTCCTTCATAATGTCTGTCCAAAGAGCTCTCTGACAGAGATGAAAGGTGATGTGAGAGATTCAGAGCCTCTCTGCCAAGTAGGAGAGTAAAAAATCTGGATCCAAACCCAGAAACCTGCCTTTCTTCGTATTCGTATACAGGAGATTTTCAGTTGTTCCTCTTTTATAATTTTAATATTCAGTTTTGTGGATTTTTTTTTTCTTTTTACCTTCTTAGGTTAGTTGCAAGTGTTTATGGCTTAATGCAAGCTAAGATTTGCTGCTTAGTGAAAAGAATAGCTGTCCTGGAAACAGGCATGGTCCAAAATAGCATTTCCAGTGTGAAGTACATGCTGAGGCAACCTGCTAACTTCAGTCAAAGAAGTGTTTCTACCCTGTGCAGATCTGTGCACAAATGTAGGTAAATGGCAGTGTCTTAAACTGTATGTCATGTGGAGAAAACATGGACAGCTTTATTCTGTTTCCTCAGTTAATTTTGAGCCTTGAGTTAAATAATCAATTTCAAGTGAGAATATTAGGAAGGTCAGAATCCAACCTGGTCCTACAGGGCTTCTATTGACGTGCAAAATATGAGTTTTTTAGGAACTTTTGCCTGCAGCTGAAACATCTCCGGAGAGTATGTTCTCAAAAAACGCTTAGGAGGAAAGCAGTCTGTTTACTTTCTATTGAAAAATTATTGATCAAAACCTTGGAGAATGTCTCCCACCACATTTGCCTTCAGAAGTATGGCATCTTTTCTGAAGAATAGTGTGGCCCTTGGAGAACTGTAACTTAGCAACTGATTGGTCATGTTATGGCCTGTACCCTAAGGGGATTAATCCTTGCATGTAAAAGGAAAATTGACTAAATGACGTTTTAATTTTTCTCACTCTTGTCTCTGACCTCTTCTGGCTTTGGGGTTTTATGGGCTAGTGGTGTAATCTTGAAATGGTAAGTCCTATGTGAGATTATAAAGAAATATTAATTTATAAGTTGGTTGCATTATGCCAGAAAATGTAGCTTATTTTGGGGAGAAGGATAGAAGCTTTACCAATCTTAATTAAATACGGAAAGTATACAATTTAAACTTCTAAAAATAAATAAAAAGCCAGCTCCAACTTTAAAAAAAACCCACAAACAAACAAAACCCCAACAAAAACCCACCACTGTAATTTAGTACTTTGTGTTAACAACTAACATCTTGAAAAATCGAGAAATCTGAGCTACTTTCTTTTCCAGAGTAAATGACATCACAACTACTGTCCGCAAAAGGAATGAAAATAATTGTTTTAAAAGAAAACCTATTTATATTACTTTGATTGTCACCCATGTTAGCAAAAAGCCAGGAAAATGCATCTGGAATTTGTAGAGCTCTCTGGAGCTGGTTAGGTTTTTTTTCCTTCATTCTTATAAATATGGAGGGGAACTTGTTTTATGGGGTTTTTTTTAGTTTTAGGGTTTTTTTTTTCTTTTTGTTTTTAAACAACAAAAAATGATTAATGTGTAACTTGTTTTGGAGGAGAAGGAGATATTTTAAAAGAATTTTCAGAAAAATATTAAATATACTTTATTTGCTAGCTTATGCATGTCTTATTTTAAGTAAATGTATTTGGTTGCTGTAGCATTTTTTTAATAAGTTGACTTTGGTGGAATCGGTTCCATGCATGTACAATATTGTAACTAATTATGTATGGACTGGAGTATTGCAGGTCAGAAGGGACAAAGTCTTGTATCCTTGTGGTGAAGCCCTGCTTCCTAATGTTGAATCAGTTTTGCAGAGTGTATTAGCAGAAAGTTGGTCCTTCTGCTGTTCCATTTCAGTTTCAGAGTAACTGCTGAGGAGATAACTATGCTTTGTATTATAAACCCTTTAGCCAAATTGAATTTTCCCTTGAATTGCCTGTCACACCAACGTAAAATGCTGTGAGGACTTGTCCCGTTTAAGGTAGAACTTCTTGCTTCAGTGTGTTGGTTAAAACACATCAACTACTACCCACTTGTCAGGTGGCAGAAGGGAGCTGATGCATGGCTCTTAGGTCTTCCTATTCCACTGCCATGAAACTGTAGTTACATGATGTGACATTTTTATGGTGTGAGAAACTCCTAATGGTTGGTACAGCCTTTTTAAGCAAAGAGTTGCAATGTGTCTATGTGCCATAACTGGCAGCTGTCCCACAGAAGAGCAAATTTCAGACAGGCACATATGAGCTGCCTGCATGAAGTGCACATGCAGTGGTAGTTACTCCTTGTAGTAGTTATTCCTTTTGTAATACCAACAACCTTTTCAGCACAAGTGAACTCAAACTTTTTTCTCCTTTTCTTGTGTCCAACAGTAACATTGGTGCTTTTATGCCACCAGGAATCTTAACTTTTACTAATAAAGTGACATATCCTTCTCCAAATTAGCTGAGCTTAAGGAGCTTATTCTTACCAGGATTATTGGCAATTAATTGGCTTATTAAGAGTTGCACCTTTTTTTTTTGTTTTTTTGTTTTGTTTTGTTTTTTAATGAGCTATTGGTTGCTTCAAACATGTCTTTGAAGTTTTGAAAAAAAACTCAGCTTTTGAGAAAATTTTGTCCAAGTGTGCTCCTTAAAACTAATTCAGTAGCTGATCTGGGTCTTTTGCAAGAATTGGGTGGAGGGAGGAAGGGACTTATTTGTGCTGTGAATTAAGATCTATGTGATGTTCAGTTTTCAGGAGACTTCTGTTTTCAGAAGAGTCATAAATTGACTTCAGATTAGATTTCACAGTCACATTTGGGTTCAGCCTGCCTTTTCAAATGCTGAGAAGATGAGATGTTCTCTCAGTTGAGACTTCCAACAGGGATGGATTTCAACTTCTTCGAAATACAGAATTCTTTGATGTTTCTTGTCTGGCGTCATTGGAGGTGGTTTTTCAGAATTTACTATAGACTCTGTTCTACTTTACTGAGATGAATTTTTTTTCTCTGCGTCTTGGAGATCAGTTTTCTTGGATTTTTTTCCTCATCTTGCCTGTATTGCTGCTGCTCTTGTAAATTCTTTTCTATTTTGAAATTTTGTCTAGAGATGATTAAGAATTGCATAATCTGAAGAGCTCTCCAGATAAACCAAAGAGACTATAATTTGAAGTTTGTAAATATTCTAAGAGGAAGATGCAGCATGATTACAGGAGAAAGCCTATGTAAATATTAGTTTTTTAAAGTCTAGAATGTCTTCTGATGGTGTTTTATACCATGTTCTTTTAGCAGAAAGTTTGAATGTTTTTAAAAGGTATAAACTCTTGGGATGTTAGCTAATTAGCAGGGACAAATTAAGTATATAAAAATAGCTTACAGGTAGAATAATGAACAAACAATGTAAACAGATGACAGTAATTGAAACCTAAACTCACCTTTTGAGATTATGGCCACCAAGTCAGGAATTTTACATTTATAGTTGATTCCCTCCCTACTCCTGCCAGAATATGCAATGCAAGCTCCTTTCCCCTTCCAGGAATCCAAAACATCATGATTTTTTTTTTTTTTGGGTCACATTTGTTTATCTGTATTTAAGGCACCAACAACAGCTATTGCCAGTTTGTTGCGACTTAGTCGGAGAGAATAAAAAGGTCACCTAAACTGCTTCTAGTAAAATTGATTTTTTTTTTTTTTTTAATTTCCTAGTATCTTTTTGCTAATTGCAGACGTAACTTTCCAGCCTTTTCATTACATTACTAAAGAAAATGAAAAAGATGGTGTGAAATACACTTTTTTTTTGAGAGAGAGAAAAATGCAACACATTGCTGCATGCACTCATTTCACAGAGACTTCAGCTCTTCTTATTTGATGGGTATCCTCAGAGATCAAATTTTATTTGTTGCACTTGCAATAAGGACTAGTTTTTGTCAAACAGCTGAAACGTAAATATTTCAAGCTGTGCCATTTCTTTACTCACTTTGATAACCTGCCTCAGTTCAAAGTGTCACAGCACAGAAACCACAGGGGTGGGAGTGTAGCATAACGTTTTGTAAGCATAAAGTTTAGCTGAATCTAATTTCATTGAAAACCAGGAAATGGCAAAATCACATGACAGATTCCTAAATTATGAGGTTTTTTTAATGAGAAACTAAAGGTCAAGCTTTCATATGTTCTTTGAGAGAGATAAGCAGTGAGTGATGCAGGTACCAAAGTTAACATCAGAACACATACTGGAGTGGTGTGCGGGAGCATCAAGGTCCTCCTTGCCTCCTGACTGTCATAGCTTCAGTTGTTCCTTCCTCTCAAGCAAGGTATTGCCATTAGAGTTTGTAAGAACAATAGATAAACTTAGGAGTTTGCAAGGTGTGTATTTAATACAGCACAGTCTATAAGAAACCCTATCCCAGACTGGCTGGCTAGTGGCCCCTTCTCTCCTGTCGTCTGTAAAATGACCACGTTTTTAAGGTTGAAGGACATGTGTGTTATAAAGAACATCAGCATTTTTGTCATGTGATGTAGTCATAAGCCTTTTCATGAGATGTTAGGGAAACACTGGAGTTTGAACCTGAAACAGCCTTGTAGTAGATTTTATTGGCCTAGTCTGAGAAGACCAGGCACTTTTATTCTAATTTAGTAGAATGTTTTCTCCTGTTGTTCTGATTTAAATTTATTTATTTACTCTCTCCTTAAGCCTTCCTAACTCCTGTTCACAGCTCGCTTTCTCCTAGATGTGATTCAATGACATTCCCAAGTATCCAGTAACTTCTAAACTGTAAAGTACCCTAATCATGTATTAGCAAGTATCCTAATTAGATTAAATCTTTTTTACAGCTTGCTAATATGATGCCACTGTAACATATAAGCTGTCTGCATGCAAGTGTGTGTGTACATGTACATATGTATACAGATATGGGCTCCTTATAGTACTGATGGAAGCTTTTAGATAAGATCCCAGCTTCAGTAATGCACTAACCAAAACTCTCCTTGCCAGGACAGGGAAGGTATTGAATAATGTCTGAAAAGGCTAGCTAGAGACTACAGGGTAGCTTTGGTGGCTCTGCCTCCAGACAATCAACATATGCATTTGGAGGCCATGAGGCTTGTCATGCCCACTGTTGAGTAGGGCTGCAGCTGAGCAGATGTTGTTTCAAAGAATTGGGTGTTGACTGTGTGACTGTGTACACTGTTAGAGTGCCACAAGCATGAATGAGACATCTCAAAAGGATGAAGACAGCTGTGCAGGAAGAAATCATGTCTTAGGGCAAACCGTCCAACCTGTGTTCCTTTACTCTGCACAACTGATGAAATGCCCTATTTTGAGAAACACCATCATTTTCCAAACCTTAGAGCTTTTGTGGTGTCTTGAATTTCATAATGTACACAATTGCAGAAATCACATTCAATGAATAGTTAGAGCAAAATCTTGACTATATTGACATGAGATGGCCCAATCTCCCAACGGCTCCTAAATAAGACTTTAAAGTCATTATACATGTTGAAATTAGGGCCTGTATACTACTATTTATGGACACTCACTCTAGCATAGTATCAGAACTTTTGAAAATGACAACTAAAGAAAAACAAGGAAAAATGTAGGAGTCAAACTGTAGGGCAAGCAGAGGCAGAGTAATTTGTTCTATGTTCATGTCTCATTTTGATTTCTAAGAGAAGATATTTGATCTAAAAAAATAGAAATTCCTTTATTTTTCCAACTTACTACTGAATCCTGAGAAACAACTATTAAAAATTTCATTGTCTTGGTTTTGCATCTAAGCACTTGGCAGAATTTACTCAACTTTTGAGCTCCAAAACTTCTCATAGACGTGAGAGTTACAACTTGATTACCAACTTTTTGGTATACTTTCATTTTTGGAGTGATCGTATTTTTATGCAAGATGTTCTTTTTCTCCATAATGTGAGATAAACTGAAAAACAATTCCTGAACAACCTTCATTCTCCATTCATGATGCATTATGTATGATGTGTAGGATTGTGTCTTTTCCTAATATATGAAACAAGAAATCCTGCAAGGAGAGTAGATTGATGAGTGAATGTTTAAATATGCATAGAAGTTTTACTGAATGTGGACATATCAATTCAAAGATAGGATGCAATAAATAACATCAGATGTGCAAAACTGTCAAATATATATACACATATATATATGTGCAAAAAATATAAGCATATATATATGCATGTGTACATATATATATGGGCCTACATTGATCTAATGCATTAATGTCAAATTCATAAAAATGTGACGAGAGAGAACCGTTTTAGCTCACATCAAGACAAGGTGCTTTAGTAATTTCTCCATCCTTGGAGAGCTTATTAAACAAAATGTCTCAGACTGTAACTGATAGGATATTCTAAGTTATTTGCTTTAGTTTGGCTCTTGGCTAGATTCTCATTGCAGAGGGCTAAGGCAAACAAAACCTGTAATTAACACTGACAAGGATAATATGCAGTTTATTCTGCTGGCTTCTCAACTCAGCTTTTATTAAGTAAACATTGAAATAAAGCTCAGGTTCTTCATGTAAATGTGTTTTGTAACTCTAAACTTAGCCAAACAGTTAGAAATCAAGTAGTGATTGTATTTTTTCCCTTTCCCATGAAAATGTCACTGTATATTTTTCCTTTCCTTTGCTGATAAATAGGGATATCCCAGCTTGAATAATGAGAAAAGACAGCAATAATCTAAGAAGCCCTTTTTTTCACTCACATTAATTTTTATTAACCATGTAGGTTTAGTACCAATTTTCTAACTGTTTTATGTTTTACTGCCAAGTGTATCTTGATGGCAGTTGTGCCAGTTCTCACAATCTGCTCATCACATTCCACCTGCTCCAAACTTGGGGAGCAGAACAGAAGTTAATTAACTTCTATAAATTTGGTAGTTTCTGGATATTTCTAGGATTTTGCTGTTGGCTTCTTTTTTAAAACTGTTTATTTTTTTTTTCTGCTTGCTGAATTTTCTTCCTAAAAGGTGCTTATTCCTCTCTAAGAAGTGAGATGTGAAGTCTGATTGTGTAAACAGAAGCAGAAGGGCAAGAAATCTGAATGGGCAGATGGAATAAATATGAAATAATTAAGCTGGATTGAAGTCAGTGGTCAATACCAGCACGAGGGAGAAGTACAAGAAACCATACAGAGAGTGTAATAAACAGCCTAGTGAAGGTTTTACTTTCAAACTGCCTGTTGAAAGAGAGGTTACAGAAAGGAGTATTGACCCTAGCTAACCTACAAGTTACCACTTTTGGAGTGGGATTTTAGTCTATATGAAGACACTTATCTTAAACCTCTTGGGTGGAGCTTTCATGAGTCCATTTCCATGGGCAGCACTGACAGGTTGGGTGCCAGCTTCACAGCAGAAGTGTCTGAACCAAGTCACTTGCTTTTGATGTCTTCATCTATAAGCTGAATCACATCTGATTAAGTTTTCTTTCTGTTTCTGAACATAATTCGCAGCTAAGGTTGAAAGCAGAGGGGAACATGAGGTCTAGGAGGGCATAATTTTCTCTGTATTAAGTAAGCTCACTAAAAGATCAGGTTGTACACTTACACAAGGTATCTAGGCTATTATATAAGAATGGAGAAACACAAGCATAGCTGAAGAGAAAGTGAAGGATAGGATTCTTTTTGGACTGCAGCCAAAAATGTGTTTTGGCATAATGATTGCAAAAATAAGTGCTCTACACAGCCGATGTAAAGAAGCAGAAAGGAGAAGAAATTGAATTATTTTAATTCAAGGATTGAAGTGTCTGAAGACAGATGGATTGACCAAAACAAACTTTTATTTTAAAAAAACCCAAACAAACAACAATGCGCTGTGCTTTCATGGGAAAGCCTCACTCTTCCAGTGAGTTCAGCATCTTTGTTCCTCTCCCCATTAACGTTATAAACTACTGCATGCCTGAATGCATTTGAAAGTCTGGATGCAGTTTTCTAAGAGGGTAAAGGCGGCACACCTGAGCACTTTAAAATGATGATCCCATGTGCTAGTACTTATTTCTCGAAATTTGACTAAATATTTCATTATAGATATTTTCAAGACACTTATACATTAATTCCTATCATCTCATTCTATGATTTTGATTGAAATGAAGGAAAAAGTGAAGATTGTGATGTTCTGTGACTATCCAAATACTCAACTCTTGCCATAGCAAATCAAGATTCAGATGTTACTTTTTCACTTGCATGGCAGTAAGAATCCTGTTTCCATAAGGTTGGTAAAAACAGCATTATTGCTACGGACAAAAACTGTTTCTGTAATGAAACACAATGAATTATGGAAGGTTGTTTGGCTGGGGTTTTTTTAGTGTTCAATAATGTACAAACTACTAGGTTTTCCCCTTGTTAGGATAAACACAATTTCTCTGCAATGTGCTTTTATTAAGGTCAAGTTGGACTGTTGCTTAATATGCTGGACAAAAAAAAAAAATCTCAATTTTCAATAACCCTGTAGGCATTTTGTAATGTAGAGGTCTTTGTCTCTTTCTTGCATTTCATTTGAAATTAGCTGAGGAATAAGAAAATAGGATGGATAGACACGTAGCCATAAGAAACTTAATTAAAATTTGCCTTCATAAATATCTGTTTTAAACAGTTGTAACTATCTAGTCAGACCCTTGAGTTTTGTTTTTATGCATGTCAAAGTACATGCCAAACATACTCATGCTGGGAAAAGGGTAAATGAACTGCTGTGAGCTCAGTTAGTCTTGCTTCAGCACAGATACCAGGATTAACAGTAGGATAGAAGGGCAAAGCATTACTCAGTTTAAGGACAGATGGAGAAGGAGAGCAGACATGGCACATGATTCCGCTTTCCTCTCAACTGACTGGAGTATTGTGTTTGTCTGATATTTGCCAGTTCTCTTCCTTACTTTAGCTTTTTCTAATTAGTTGGTGAATCAAATTAATTGTCTTGAGTTATTCTTAGAATCTCTTGTTAAAACCTAATGTTGCCTCACATTTTGCTGACTTCTTAAGGGAAGTAATTACTGGTTTTTTAGAACAGTTAAGTATAATTTAGTCCTGGTAAGGTGCTAGCAAACTTGTTGCTTTGTGTTGTACAAATGCAATCTAAAGCTTTTTATATTATCAGTTCAGCTTCAGCTGGCTTCACAGGTTCTTTCTCCATAAAGACTAATGTGAAAACCTGCTTTACTTCCAAACAATGGAAACCAATGCTGTCAGTTAGGGAAAAACACAAATCAAAAAGAACTAAGATTGTGGCAGATGCCTCAAATTAATTTTATGCTTCAGTGTTCAAAGGAGAAGGATGTCCAGAGCAATTCCATGTTGTCCACTTAGAGCAGCATATAGACTTCCTACAGTGATGGATGGATTTTAACATACCAACATTTCTATTTCTTGCATGTTGTACATATTTTCCCTTTAATATGTCTGAATTCTTAATTTATCTTAAGTTCTTAAATTGTTTCGTTGGCTTTGAGGAGACTATTTTATTTGTTTTTGATTTGGAAATACACTTTTACATGGAATCTGTTTTGTGAAGTTTAAAGTTTTTCTGTGGTGTCTTCAACAGATTTACTCTTTTAGATGGTCTGTTTAAGTTTCACTTGTGTTTTGCATTATCCCACTTAAAGCTAGATACAATAGTTGTTTTTTGTTTTCCTCCCTCTTGCCTTATATAGGTTGAATTTGAGAACTTCTCTGACATTTCAGTTTTTACAATATTGACTAATTCATGACTGTAGTAGCAACAAAAATCATAACTTGCTCTTAGTACTAAAATTTATGATTACATGCTTTGCAGAAAGTTTGAGTGTTTAAATAGCTGTTCATTGTTATACTCTAGTATGATGTTTATACAACATGTCACATACCTATAGATTCCCTTAATTTCTGCTCATTCTATCTGTCATTACTGTGTGGTAAAGTGTCATGATTTTGGATTGATAGTGAGTAGTCTATTGTTATTTCTTTATATATAAGCTTCAGCTCACAGAAAGTCTGGATATGCTTTTACAGAGTTAAACACATTTGTTTTGCTCCACTCTTCTGCTTTCCTTTTTTTTTGCTTTAGCTGTACAGCTCATACAGCAGCGTAATTATTTCTCATCCTGATTTAAGTATTTTGTTAAAAGTATAATAATATTTCTCTGTATGTTTTCTTCTCACACACTGGGAAGCACATTCCAGCCTTGTCCACATTTAAAACTAGGCAGTCAGACTAGTTTTTAGGTTGGTTTTTTGTTTCATTTGTTTAGGAACCTTTGCACCCTTGTTCTTTGACGGTCTTGTTTTTGTTAGACTGCTTGGTTGAAATGCTGTTTGGTTAGACACAGCATTGCTATTTCCTGTCAAACTTCATTAACTACTTTAATGCTTTATTTCCAAGAATCCACTTTTAATAATTGCATCCTTAATTGATGTGTCATCCTGAACTGTGCATGCTTCTGCACCTGCCAACTTTCTGTTGTTTAAACAGTTTTCATCTTTATTTTATGTTTAGATACCAGCAGCCTATTTTTATTTTGGGTAAAGTTTGTGCATCCTATTCCAAAAGTCTTTCCACAATCTAATAAAACTGAACCCTTTCTTCCGGCATAATTTTCTCAACTACTTACTGAAATGCTACTTTAGTGCCTGAACCTGTGCTTAGGTACTAGGACTATTTCAACCATATTTCAGCCATTGAGACAGTCTTGTCATCAGGTGGCTAAAAAGCTAATTTTGTCTCCAGGCACTTTGCAGATTCCTTTATGCTGTTAATTTTATTCAGAACCACTCCTCAGTTTTCTCCATTAAATGCTCTAAATATGACAAAACCAACTATCTTTGCATTTAGTAATTAGAATACACAAGGACAAGATTGTTTATACTGTTTTGAGACTCAGATCTTTGCATACGTAAGATTTAACTACACACTTTAATGAAATACTGGCAGCAAAATCTGAAATTATATTAAATTAGCTTAATTGTTAGGATTGGTTACAGACAAGAAATTTAGACTGGACTAATCTTAAAATTTTATAATACTTATAAGCATGTATGGAAAATAGTCTGATATGTAATTACTATAAAATGGTTTTTTTATGAAACTACCAAAGGCTCTATTTGTTATGCCTTCTTTTTTTTTCTTTGCATCTGAAATGAATACAGAGCTAAAGAAGATGAGACTTCTTAGAGGTCAGGATCTTAACTCTGTAAGGTACATTGTTTTAATAAATTTCCGTTGACTTATACACTGTGCTCTTGGATGTTTGCTATTGCAAGAAATGATGCTTTCCAAAATGGTATTTTAAACATCCTTACCCTTTTGTAAACTAAGACTTCAGGAAGCCAAACCAGCTCAGTATTTGTGCTTTCTGTATACTTCAGTCACCTTTTATTTCTAGTCCAAATACTATACTCAGAGACCTAAAGTGCATGCAGATGATAACAATATTCTTCCCTGTCTTTTGAAAAGAGTTGAACTGTGTGAACTCTGAATTAATTTTGTTGCTTCTACGCAGAGCTGCAGTGCCGGCTGTTATACTGTGCTTCAGAAACAATGAGAAAATCAAGGTCTAAACCAAAGATGATCTAGGGCTGATATTTCAGTGAGAGTTATAGCTGACTAGCAATTAATAACATGGATTTATGGATCTGGTGATGTATTACAATAGCGAAGCTTTGATGATCATGTTTATAAGGTCCTGTTGAGTTTTAATATAGTGATTTTAATTTTGTTATCTATAGTTTCTTTGCTATACTATAGTCTATAAAGCTTTTGAAAGTTTATAGCAAACGTAGAGATATAAAGAGTTAAGTAATGTTATCCGGTGTGTTTATCCAAATATGCCATCAAATGTCTTGATTTCCTTTTTAGAAGGCCAGTTAGGGACAGACTGACTCATTCTCCCGTCTAACAAAGACATCCAGAGTTCAGCTGGCAAGACTACTGAAAAAAGGGAGAATTGTAGCATTTCAGAGAGTGAGTCTTGCTTCTCTGTTTTCCAGTTGATGATGAAATTTTCAAATGAGAAACATGTAAAATCTTGTTAAAACATCTGAATAAATTATGTCCCAATGTCATGGTGGCTTAAAAGCAAATTGTAGGTTTTGACTATTTCTAGAAGTTATATTATTCTTAAAGTTTGTAAGTCAGAATAAGGTTTGCAGTGCCAAGAGTTTTGTGATAACCATGAAATTCTTATCATAAAAAGGAAACTTAAGGAAGAGGAGGTTGCGTGGTTTCTGTTTCTGTGATTTTATTTCCTTTTCCACAGGATTCTCTGGTTTTGTTCAGAGTGTTTTCCCAGGTTATGAGGAGAACAGAAGCTAGCATAACATGTAAGGAAGTGCAAGTAAGATGGTAACAACCATGATTGACTGAAATGATAGTTCAAGCAAAATATTGTTTTGTTACCTGCACCTGATAGTGTCTGTGGGGCATGTGTCTTCCTTCAGTGACTTGAAGATACTGTGAATCAAAATAATTTCCAAGAAGATTGAAAGAGACAAGACAGATTTTGAAAGCTCTGCTCAAGTTGCAGGCGTTTAGCCAGCTTCATAATTTCAAGCAAAATGTGTAACTTGAAAGATATTGGCAAGGAAGTAAGGCATTGTTCCAAAGAACAGTTTTAGTGTTTTTCTTTTGCAGTGTTATGACCTAATACTGTCTCCACTGAAGCTGCTAGGACTATCTTGGGCAGAGAATAAGAGCAGGCCAATGCGAGAGATATCTCATCAAGCTCATATACACATTAGAAAACAACCATGTTTCTGGATTCAGTGAGTTTCCCTTTTCCAGCCCTCTTGGCAAAGGTAGAATGTGGAGAAGGTAAGTTATACTAGACAAAAT
Source organism: Urocolius indicus (assembly GCA_013401255.1). Lineage (NCBI taxonomy): Eukaryota > Metazoa > Chordata > Aves > Coliiformes > Coliidae > Urocolius > Urocolius indicus. The sequence continues at coordinate 198,842 of WBNH01004296.1, read as the reverse complement.
TTGGCCGACAAAAATCAGTTAGCTGTCTGGGTATTCGCAGTGTTATTTTCCCTTTGGCATTTTTAATTTCCTGTTTGAATGGGGAGGGAATAAGACTTTTCAATGGCAAGATATTCCCCTGTCCCCTTTCAGTAGCTTGATCACAATGACCTAATCACAAGTGTTGGTCTTGAGATTTTTTCTGCTTGAAAATTAATAATGTTAATGATCAAGTGATTGTTTGAGAGCCTTGAGTGCTGAAGCCTTCTATTGTCAGTATGTCTGTACAAGTTCTAGCTTTACCAGGCATGTTCCCCAGCACAAAATTATGTTGGAGAGTGAAGCTGCTGGTTAAGTGTCTCTGCTTTCTCAGTCTTTGGAGTTCCTTCAAATCATGTGCCTCGCAGCGGCTGTTGTGTCAGGTTTTTATTCCAAGGAGTGCACAACTGAGACTTACTTAGGAAGGTGAGTGAGCAATTTCCCATTCAGTATGGTCCTTAAGCAATTCTCAAACTCTCTTTCATCTTAGGGTTTTATCTGCTATGGATCTTGGCTAGGTCTCTGTGTGTGACCAAAATGAGTGCCTTAGGGTTCTTTTTCAGTCTTAGCCAAGTATCTAGAAATCATTCAATAGAGTAACAATGCTATCTGGAAAGACCATGTTGAATTGTTAAAGAGTATGAATTATTGAATGAACAGAAAAGTATAATTTTATTTATGACAGTGAAGCTTTTATAGAAGAGTTCTACAGGGATTGAGGCCTTTCTGTATTTCGGACATTTGAAGTGAGTACCAAAACTATCAACAGTATGTTTGGAGAACAACCCTTGCTTGCCAGGGATGACATTAGATTATGTAATGGTTTTTCTTATATCTGCTATTACTCTCATTTCTTACTTTTAGCAGTCCACTCATCCTGCCCCCCACCCCATGCTGGAGTTTGAAAACGAAAGTTCATATGTCTCTGCTGACCTTTTCATTTCTTTGTGAATTTATTTTTCATTTCTTTGTGAATTTATACATATTCTGTGACTCTTCTTTCAGTCTTCTTTCAGAAGGATTCAAACATTGAACATAGTTTTCCAAAGTGTTCACGCTTTATGTACAAAATAGGTAATGTGTTCCCTTGTCCAAGTGCGTGACGTTTTCCTGAAGGGCTGTATAGTGTGCATTTTAGGCTCAAGAAACAATTTTTATCAAAAAAGACTTTTGTGTTTATTTTCAACAACTTTTCCCAGTAATCTGTTCTCAACACATGTAGCTACTGATTTTCTAGTTTATTCTCTGTTTAAAATTACAGTCTTAAGAGAGGGAGTGAGACTGTGACACTCTTCAGTCTCTCATGCATGCTTCTTTCATGTATGTATATAATGCTCAGAGATTTTGTAGCTGGGCATAAATGCATTGAAGCTCATAATATGCTATGGGAAACTTGATTATCAGTTTAGACTGCAGGTCTTGATAACTGACGTGTGACCTGCATTCTCAGTTCGCAGGGACATTTTTCCCTTGACTGTTCTTAAGATATAAAACTAATTATAGCATATATAAGTCACTTAAATCTTTCTGCCGCGGGAAAGATTTTAATTCATTGAGATTTCTCTTCCTCCACACTCAAACAGGAGTATAACTTTTCCCATAGCAATAGTTTGTTCTGGAAAATTACTATAGTGTCAAACTTTCTATCTCAGAGAATGATTTATAGAATTTTCTGTCTGTCTGATGTTGAGTGTTTTCCTTTCAAACTCTAGTTACAAAATTCTGAGCCAATTTCTCCCTCTCTCACAGCCCTACCCTGCGATGAATCAGAAGTGCACCGTGTCTCTTTTTAGTCACAAGTCTTGGTGCAGTCATCGGTTTCTATTGTTGCCTATGATTAGACTTGCTATGATGTGCTGCATTGGAGCAGTACACTCAGTCTTATTTGGAAATGTAAATTGGTGACTAGAGCAAGTGCCCTATTACTGAGGGCAGCACTTCAATATAAGCATATTTGGCTATTGCTTCATTGTCCATGCTGGTCACTGGTTAAGTCCCAAGTAGAGTGTATGGAGTTGGTGTTGATTTACAAGAGCCATAAATAGCCTGAGACTTGCCAGCTTAGAAAGATCATCTTTCCATTTGAGCTCTGACACTATGGTTGAAAGAGCTACCACCAGAGCAGTTCTTCACGATCATCTTTTCAGGAGAATTTATGCATTTTTGCAAGGAAGGCATATTGCAATGACCGTTTCTTTCCCTACTCATGACAGGAGAGTGTAGCAGTGCAAGAGAAAATTGTTTTACTCAAGTTTTTCATTGTGCCCTCCTCAGTCTCAAAGTATGTGATGACACTATTGGTTGGTAATCATGATAGTGTGCCTGTAGCAGTGAGCAACCATCTTATATGCTCAGAATTTTAAAAAAAGTGGAATATGAGGCTTGCTTCTCTTTGACATTCCACCAATTCCACCAGTGTCTGTGGAGCTGCATGAAGAATGGTAATCACCTAGATCTTGCATATGCTGGTTACAGTAGGTGGAATAATTTTGAATTGCACCACAGATCTAGAAGACTTCTCATTTGTGTTAGTACTAAGTTGAAAGCCTAGTTTCTCTTTGTATTTATTCTTAATTTTTTTTTTTTATTAAACATAATATGACCTTATTTAACAGTTTTTGAGGTTTTAATCCCTTTGTTAACCTGAATTCTATTAATCTATTTGCTTTAAGGGAAACTATTTTAACCTTCTATCGTGCACAGAAACTGTTGTAGAAATCCTTGAATCCTTTAATTTTGACAAGGGCTTGATTTCACAACATCTGTTGGAAGTTATGTAGTGTGATAGTACATAGTATTTCACGTAGAAGCATGAGGTTATTAATCTGTATGCATCACTTCCTGGAATCTGTTTCCATGCCTCAATGATAGTATTAGTGGGACTGTCCCATTGGGGTGTGATGTAGAATAAGAACGCTAATGTTTTACTTGTGGTGGGTCTTTCTTATTCACCTACAGAACACTAGATACCCATGAAAAGGTCAAATATACAGAGATCTGGCATCCGTTTCACACTTGCAAGACATAGTCTCAAGCGTATGTAATATATATAACTCATTGCCAGAAAGCTGAAAGGAAATGATTGCATTTCAGTACAATGCAATCTACAATAGTTCAGCTTGCATGAAATTAAAAAGTGCTGGTAACACATGTAGAATAAATAAGTCAACAGTGTTTATTTTTACTGTAACTTTTTGTAGATAAGACTCTGCTTCTTGTAATATTTAATTGACTTCATTATGAAAAACAGCAAATATTAATTACACCTCTGTTACAGAATATTGAATTTTCCAGAGCTGGGCATGCAATGTATTGTTTTCACAATGTGTGAATGTGTCAACTCAAGTACAGCAATGTTACACTGGCAACATACAAACACACTTCACCTCTTAGCTGAGTTATTTTCTCCTCTCTTCGATATCCTGTCCCAATTTTCAAGCACTGCTCACTTGACCTACTGTGTGTAGCAATTACTTTCATCTGATACTTGGGGAAAAAAAAAAATCCACACAACACAAATGAACCACTTAACCTAGAGTGCTCAGTTTTATGGAATAATGCTTTTTACCTACTCAGTACCTGCCTGTGTTACAACATATGATTTAATTTTGGTACATTTCCAGTGTGATATTTAGTCCATGAAATAACGTTGCATAAGAGGGTGAGAGTATACTCTAGAGGTACTCAAGAGAACATATGTAGCCTTGATGCAGTTATCAGAGTGCATCCTGTGGAGAGACACAGAGATGTGAAATAGGTAATGTGGAAATGATAAGAAAATATATTTGAAGTGAGGGCCTGGAAACAGATGTAGTTATTTGAATGGACAGAAAGATACGTTTGGTTGCTTTGTCTAGGTGGTTCTTATTGGTGGGATTTTTGTTGGTTTTTAGTGGTTTTTTTTTTCTTGTGGTGATTTTTTTTTTTTTTTTTTTTTTTTGCATGCTATGAAGAAGAATTTGTGAGACTTAAATGTAGAAAGGGTAAGGCAGAAAATGTGCCTTGGTATGACAGGTTGAATGACAAGCAGTTATCATCATTACTCTAGTTTTAAGAACTGGTGTATTAGAGAGTCTTAAGGATGAAGCCAAGAGCAGGACAATGAAAGACTTAGTTGACTTAATCTTATATCACTGGAGATGATGGCAGGTTGCTCACAAATGATGAGATTTATTGTTATAGTGATGGTTGGAATAGACTTCCAGTAGTCAGCAGAGAGATGACTGTTGTCTTTGAGCTTCTGTGAAGGGAAGTATAAACTGTGAATGATTAAACAGAAGACCTAAAGTATTCTGTGGGGGAAGCTGTGGGGTCCTATGGACAGAACAGAGGCCAACAATGAGAAGTTTACAACTCAGAATTCATTATGGAAACACTTAATGAGTCCAGCTTGGAGTCATAGAAACTCTGCGTGGGTAAGATGGCAATAAAGTGCTGAAAGCTCATTTGTGTCCAAGGCAGCCAAAAGATCAGAGATGGTGAAGTTGGATTAGGTTCAGATTATTTTACAGAAGGTAAGTTATTCAGCCTTTAATGAGCAGTTTCAGTTGAACATGTGGCAGAAGCTGGACCAGAATGATGCCTACAATGAATCTGAGGCAAAGAGTATCTTGGTGAGGATGACAAGGACTACACCAGGAATCTAGCCAGCCAGTAGTGTCACTGTCCTCTGGGGATCTTCAGTAGTCAATTGGACAAGGGTTTGAGGAACCTGATCTGACTGTGCTACACTCAGCAGATTGTTGTGCTGGGGGCCTCCATGGATCCCATCTAACCTGTATTACTCAACAGGTTGTCTTGTTAACTGACTGACCTTGAGAGGGCATCAGATGGAGTAACAACCACAGATGCCTTCATAGGTTCTGTTAGATGAGAGAGACTACAGCTGTGAGAGCTTTGCAAGTTTGGTTCCATTTTTTGCTTTGTGAGTGTTGACTCCTCGGATAATAAGTTTTAACTCTGAAAATGCTCTTTACTTGATGTTTTCAGAAGAAATGTCAGATACAGTGGAGGAAAGCTTGGTTGGCTATCTTATGGGTTTTTTCACTGGCTTGGACTATAAGGAGTAAATGTATTTTTCAAAATATTATTATTATCTTATGGACTAGGTTTTCTAAATAACCTGTGCAAAAATGACTTTATTTAGAACTAAGTCAAAAACTTCCAATGGCTTTCCTCACTATAGGAAAAAGATCTCATTTTAGCAGATGATCCTTAAACTAAAGATCCTAATTGCTATCATACCGGCCTCTAAAGTTTTGTACTAATAGTTGAATTTCTGTGAGCACCATTTAACCATTTAAAGTACTATTAAACTGCCTTTAAAAATCTGTTTGCATTACAAATTAGCAAACTGCTACTTGTCTCTATCCTTTTGAACATCATTTACTTACTTAACCAATACATCTTCATAAAAAAGCTTTACCATTTGTCTAGTAGAAAGTCTATATAACATTTATATTTTCAATATCAGAAAACGGGGAATAACTATGCTTATGTGATATTTAAAACTTCTTGAGATTTGCAGTGTAAAAGAGTTGTATAAGTGCTAATCATTTCACTCTTTTACTCTTTTGTTTCTTTTTAATGTGAGTTGAAAAGTATATATGTAACCATGTAAATACTTGTATACACGTGGCATGTGTTTTCAAACTGGGAACATGTATATCTGGAAAACCTTTAGATTCATATTTTAGTTTTGTAAAATGTTTTCTAAAATAGTGGCTTTTATTTTTTAATTGCACTGCAAAAATATGGTATTTGTAGATCCTCAGGGAAGATAGACACAAATGCAGATTCTACTGTAAAGCAAGTATTCTTTCTAGTCCTTAATCCTATTCTCCATCCTCCAACTTCATGACATGCAAGAGCTTTTAAACAAGCTCAATGACTTCTATGCTGTCTACTTGGAATTTGTTAGAGGCTCCATCCTGTAAAAGTCCCTGTGACTGAAAATGAATAAATATAATAATGATAGCATGTTTGTATCGTTCTCCTACTGGTAAATGTCTTACTAAGTTTCAACACTCTTTTCAGTTTGAAAGGCCAACCTTTGTCTCTTAACTACAGCAAGTCTATGAAGGATTATTTTTGGCTGGCAACAAGAAAAATGCTTCAAGTGCTTAATGAGTTAACATGAAATGCTAATCCTGTACTCTGTATCTAGAAAGCTGTCACTAGGTTTGTTGTAAGAACAAAATCCAGAATCTGACAATGTACAATTTCTGAGGCTAAACTTACTCTTGTTGCCTTGCTATGAAATCAAAAGAATTCTTGCAAGACAAAGGTGAAGAGTTTTTACTGAGACAGTGAAGCCTGCTAATATTTTATGTGTACCAAGCATGTTTTTTAAGTCTTTTTGTGAGAAATGTCATGTATGGAGAGAACAAGGCAGCAGGAAGGCTCTAAGATGGAAACTTGCCAATTTTTCTGAGAAATGATCTAATAAATTAGTTTATCAATAAAATTTCATTTATGATTTCTTCAGTTCTGTTCCTCTTGAGCACATTACATAAGAAGGAGGAAATGCTTTTTCTCCACCTTACTAGAAAATATATTCAGAGTCACGTATAAGAGTTGGATCTGACTGATAGTTTCATTATTCTTGCTATCAAAGGGTGATTTTTTTAATGCTTTCAACATCACTGTCTCATAACATTGAAGTATTTTATGTCATTTTCATATGTACACGTTACTGATGTACCTTGTTTGGTTTGTCTTCATCCTGTACTCTCTCAAGGATGTCTTTGACATATATTGTACTTTGCTCTTCAATTAAAAAAAGGAAGACACATTTTGTCCAATTGAATATACAGGGATTTGGTTTGAGACTGAAATACTGTTAGGAGTGCTGTCTAACCTTCTGCACATAGAAGAAAATACTGCTTCTGACAAAGTAGAAGAAAGTTCATAGATGAATACTTACTGCATTTCTGGTTTGTTTTGTTGTTTTTTTAAAATTGAATTAGGGCAGGAAAGAAAAATTATTTTTTCAGTCTTTATGTATGAAACTTTTTGCAGAGTTATATATGTTCATCATCCAAATGTAAAATTCACATCTGAAGAAGATTTCAATTGGACTGAGGTTTTGGAAATGGAAGAAGTAGTCCCTTTATTTTTCACTGGAGTGTGTTGTGCCCAGTCAGGCAGGCTAATGTAGAAAGAGCAGGGCCCTAATTTCCTGAGTGTTTTTTTGGTTGTGGGGGTTTTCTATTGGACTTTGGAGGTTATGTTGTTAGATTTTTTTTTTTTTTTTTCCTCAGGGTTTTGATGGGAGTTTCTGTGTGTGTGTGTGTTGTTTTTATTCTGGTCTTTTTTTCTGTTGTGGCAGGCAATCATATGGAGGTCTTGATGATGACATTATTTGGCAGACATTTTGGCATCAGCTCAACCTGTGACATCACACACCCTTAAGTTTTCCCACATAAAGTACGTCCTCCAAAGAAAATACAAAAATCGAGACTTCATCTGAAATCTTATTATTACATGCTCTGTGGTCTCGTTATGTACCTCAGTATTTCTCTTTGCCTTCTCTACATAGACTAAATATTGCAGATAAGTGGTAAATGTTTTATACTCTTCTTGGGAGTATATGGAGGAGAGGCAGGGAATAGAGATTTAATTCCATGTCTATCCCGTTTTTACAAGGAAAAAATTGCCAAAGCTCTGGTGGTGCATATATAGTCTCACCTTCTGTGTGGCTTTTCAGGCTGTGAGCCACTTGTAACAACTGTAGTTGTTTAACAGTGTCTCTAAAAAGATGAATGTTTCAGAGTTTTTGAGAAAAAGACAGCAGGGGTGAAAACTTCATGGTATGAAGATGTTTCACAAAAACAATTCTTAGAGAAAAAAAGTCAGTTCTATGCTTTGGTGAGGGAAGACTTTGTATGTCCTTTCCTGTGGATGCTTGTGCTCGCCTGCATTGGTATACATTTTTCTGAGAAGCAAAGAGTGTTTTCCCCCCACTTTTTCAATTGTAAACCATAAATATGGCTGTGTACTCAGTGGAAGACATATGGGATATCTTTGATAGACTGGCAGAAGAGAGGTGTAATGCGAAGGGTGAACGCTGCTAAAATGCATGGAACATAATGTTACACAGGCAAAGCAGAGGAAGAAGTGTCTGTGCATAATGTGAGTTCAGAATAGTCTTGACATTCTCACACCCAAACATTTCCATCTGGAAGCTGTTTCTAAGCGAAAGGAAGCAGAGACAGTATTCTCCTATCTTTTGGAGTAGCTATCTAGGGAATAGGAAATGTTCTGTGATTTTGTTTGGATTTTTGGGTTTTTTTCGCCTTATGATGTGTTCAGTTTTACTGCAGATTCAGAGAAGCCACAGTTTAAAGTGCTATTTTAAAAGACGGTAAAAGACATTAAATTTTTCATTAAATTCTTCTTATTCCTTCTTTTGATAATTAGTATTGAAACTCTCACACTGTGCTTAAACAAGCTGTGGTGCTTTTTGATTACATTACAAAATCAAGTTGGGTTTATGGGTTTTTTAATACTAATTAATGTATGAGAACTTTATAGAATTCTTATTTGCAAAACTTTCTGTAAATCATATTTTACCTTTTCTTCCTCTGTCTGTATTTCTTTAAGCAATCTAAACACCTTATACTTATGTCTTTTTATTCTCCCATCAAAGGCTGCATACCTGATTTCATATTTCATACTTTATTAAATACCGTAGTGTACACTGAAAATCTTAAACATGTTGAAAAGTTCACATGGATCATGTTGGTTATAGCTTTACATGTTTGCATATATCTCCCTGTATTCTCTGTAGTGTAACATATCTGTCATCCTGCAACAGTGCTGAAGAATCTGCCAACTGTTCGACTTACCTCACCAGATGATGGAGATGTAGACACTACTGCTATTCAGGAGTTAATTAATGGAGTTATTAATGTTTTCACAGTTGAACTCTCAAAATACAGTTCTGCAGATATTTCTAATTTGTAGTGGACAGGAATAGGAAAGCAGACAGACTCTTAAATATATTGCTAAATTGCAGATATTTCTTCATACTATGGCATGCAGAGGTAACCTTACCTTTTACGTTCTTGTTCCAGTAAGTTTATAAACTCATTACTTTTTTCCATGTATTTGCTGTGCTTCCTCTTCTCTTCCTCTAGTTCATACAGTGTCTGTCTGTGTGATTTTTCTACCATTAGAAGTTGCTCCATCATTCGTCTGTGAGTTTCTCTCTGTTTCTCTACAACTTTATCAAGCTACAAAAAAAAAAAAAAAGGCAAAAAATTCCTGAAATCTTTTCCAACTGTACTTATTCCATCTTTCATTAATGAAAGCTTTTGAGAGGTTTAATTATGTAAAATGCAGTTAATAGTTTAATGCTCTGGTCCTTTGGTGCCTATTTCAAAAGGGCTATTTAGTTCTATCAATCTGAGTCTGACAAATTAGAAAAATAAGGTAGCCTTTTGCAGGACCCTTAGTCACCTCTGTTTCTCCTCCTCCTGTGACTGATCTTCAACAGCTACTAATTAATAGTTACTGTTCCCAGGGCTGTGCTTTTTTTCTTGATCGTTGTGGTAGAGAACACCAGATGTCTCAGCAGAGGCAGCCCCTGTTTCACATAGATGACTAACTTTTGGTTGACTAGACATAGCTGCCTCACGCATAGCTGCATAGGAACTGAGAGCATTGAATTGTCGTTGTAAGGTTGATAGGAGAGCAGTTTTCCTCTGGTTTCACAGTAAATGCATGATAGAATCAAGAGTGGAAAGGAGTTTGCCTTCCAAATGGCATTTATAGCACAGTTTGACCATCAGATTCCCTTCCCTAAGGATTTTTGTTGAGCTTCTAAATATTATTATATAATCTTATTATATAATGATAGTTTAAATAATTAAGTGTTGGTAATAATTTTTAAGTTTTTCTAAACCATGGGGGTATTGACATAACTATTCACCAGAGTTATGCAGTTAAACAAAATGATTTCTACAATCTGAGAAAAAGCTATCTGAGCATTTGCTTAAAATTTTGATTTGGGTATGTGACTGAGTTACGTAAGTGTGTGTATGAAATCGGGTTTGTAGAGGCCATCTGAAGACCTGGGAAGAGTCTGTATTCATCATAATCTTTGTTTTCTGCTCATCCCTGTTCTGCCGTGGAGACTGCTTACCTCATCAGGTCAACACATGAATGCCCATATCCTTTTTGGAAAAGAGAAATTTTAAGGTCAAAGCCCAGTGCCTGTTTTTAACCACAGTCTATTCTAGCAGTTCAAGATAGCTTTGCAGTACATCACTTTATTAGTAGGAAAGAATTCACAAATGGGCTATCTAGGAAGCAAGGCTGGTTCTGGTTCTCTGATGTTACCCCCACAAGCAGTTCATGTGCCACAAGAAACACCAGGGCTTCAGATTCTTAGGGCCATTGCTTGTTTTGGAGAATTTAGTTCTAAAGGCTATGATTATCTTTTCCTCATGTTTATTCATAGTTTGACTAATGGAAGTGATGGCAGGAAGAGCTGTAATGCCTAAACATGAGTTTCTTGAAAGAGTGAGAACATAATCAGTTTCTAAGTGAGCTTATGAGTCTTCTCCTGCCTGCTTGAGCTTCTTTCTAAGCTTTATATCTTCTTTTATGTTTCTCCTAAATCATTGTTAACTTTTTTTTTTTTGGTGATACTGCTATGAATAATGAAAAAGGAACTATTGAAAAGACCTTGAAGACGGTTTGAGTCCGAAATATTCCAACAGAAATCTGGACCATTTTGAAAATTGCTCTGCTTATGATGTTAGATAATGTTTTTTCTATTGTGATATAGCTGAACTCATTTTTTGCATGATCAAAAAATGTAGAGAAATCTATGACTGTCCTTTCAGGTTGTTTTGTGGTGCACCACAAAACATCTGGTTACACCAGATTGTTAAGGTTTTTTCATCTTGTTCACTCATAATTCTACAGCAGCAAGGTCAATGTTTTCTAGAATCATGATCCTGAAGTAGGACCTCTCTTGAGAAAGCATTTATTACCTAAACCCTTGCTTATGCAAGCTTTCTCTGTAAGCAAGTGTCGCCTTATAGGGTAATCTTTTGGCTGTGTTTTCTATGTCTGTCTTTGTGGTAGAAAATTAAATTACCTTAAAAGGTCATGTTAAAGAAAAATGGCCATTTTTAATCTCTCCACACTCTCCCTTCTTACAAAGGTGGATATTTCAAAATTTGAAATCTTTTTTTCACTTACTGAAAATTCTTTTTCTGGCTAACTAGTATGTTTTATCAACTAGCCTTCCCTAGCAAGATTTCAGAGGTTATTTTGGAACAGCTATTGCCCAGATGCATGTAACACCATCACTTGAGTTTCTGATCCTCATCTTTTTAAAGGTTGTGCTGTCAGGCAAATATATACTATTGTCAGATCGCAATTTGCCTCCTTTTTTTAAAAAACAAAACAAGTTCTGATGCAGTGCTACTTGCAACTGTGGCCCTCTATTGCCTGAATTTATATAAAAATATAAATTGCATGCATTGCCTTGCATGGTAGTGCTTGCTCAGTGTGAGGCCGAGTGGGGAAGAAGGCAAAGGTGTGAACTTCTGATTTCTTTTGGCAGGCAGTCTGCATGGAAAGAGGTAATAAAGTGTTGCATTTGTATGTATTGGACAACTGTTTCAAAAATATATGTAATAATCTAAGGGGATGTTTAAATTGCTGTCATAAGAAAACACTGACATTTCTGGCTACGAGCTGTTCATAAGTGTAATTACTCCTGTTTCCAAACATAAGTGCCTAACAGAGATGAGGGTTAGTCATCAATGCAAATAACATCAACCAAATAGAAAATAGTCCTACTTCTGCAGTGTTGGGTGTGAAGGATGTAGGACTTGCCAGCAGTGTTTTATGGGTTCAGTACATTCTGTTTGCTCTAGAGTGTTTGTCGAATGTCTGAAAGAGGTTAATTCAAGCAGTAATCCAAGCAGCATATATGCAGGAGGAAACGTAGTAACTCCACGTTTGAGGGGTTTTTATGCAGTTCTTACTGATAGATGCCACTGCCTTTCACTTCACAGTTGTGTTTTTGTCAGTGTTGAGAGTAGTAGTTTGGATTACAAACTGGTATTTGGGATGGATGAGGTATGTATGCAAAGCAGGGAGGTGGAAGGAGGAATTTTTAAGTGGGTAAAAGAACAATAGTGTCCTGGGGAGACTTACTTACATAAAAGGCTAAGTTAGACAAGTAAATAAACTGTTTCATTTTGATGTTGCAGTTTTCTCCTGTTGCCCACATTAGAAGATGCCTTTACATTTTCTTTTCAAGAAATGTTATCCAGTCATTTCTACTGTAAGCATTGGCAGCTGGTGCGTGGCTGTCATGACTGGGGACAAGGTGGAGAGTGAGAGCTTGGGATTCCACTCCAGAAATAAAGGAAGAGGTGCTGAGCCTGTCTCCTGGTACCGGTGTTGGGTGAGGTAGAAGAGAATTGGAGAGGCAATGGATCATATACGTCATAACTAATGTAGACCTTTCAGATGCATTTGAGCTGCGTAATGAGTATGGGCATTTGGCCTTGTGACACGTGTGTATATTACCGCACAGCACGCCTCTCCCTTCCTACAGGATGGAGCAGAGTCTGATACTGGGCTGCTGCACTTATGCGTGAGTTTTTTGGAATCTCTGTTGTATCACTCTACCAGATAAGGGCACATCCTTGGGCAGCAAATTTGGCTCTTGTGTTTTCTCTATGAGATCTTGTGGCTGGTTCCCACACTCCCACATATCCAGCAGAGAGAGAATTTGTGTGAATCACTGCTAGTCTGAGATTCCAGTGTGAATGGTCTCCAGCAGCCCCTGGTTCCCTGAATTACTTTGTCCAAATGCAAAATATGTGCATGCAGAAATAGCCATTTGTAAGTATGCACAGAAGATTACTCAGCATATACAGTTTTTGACTAAAAAGTGTGGAGGACTAATTAGCAGCAGTATAAATGTCTTCTGTTGAAAATTAAAGTGATAAAATCTTAATGAAGTGATTTGTTGTTTTGTTCTTGTTAACCATATGTACTTTTTGCTTGAATTAATACTTGAACATACTGTACAATACAATGGAAAATAAGAGTCATAGTCTTACGTAACTGTGAATAGTTTAGCAAGCTAAAAATTCATAAGAATTTAATAATTTAGATACATTTTGCCACAAATTTATGTCTGAAGTCCAATTAGGATTGTCTCATTCAGTTGCAACAGAATGATTTTTGGTCTTTTACTTCTTACACTGTGTTTGGTGCTGTGCCAGAATAAAATCCAGATTAGTTACATTTCTTCATCCAAAGTTCAGTTCAGAATTTTGCCTGTTAATGATATCCTCATGGTCATTTTTTATAAATATGTAATCCTGTGTTTAGCATTACTGGAGATTATGGGTGAGCAGTTCCTCCTTAGTTTTTTTCAACCTTAGCCAAGCCAAATTTCCATGCAGATATGTTGGCTTGCTTTTCATTCTCTATATTATTGTTTCAGTCTTTTCCTATAACTGTAACTGACTAGTGCCCTACAGCCATCATCACTGGAAATCTGCAACACTTATAAGAAGTTTTGTAGGTGTCATTAGCTATACTTCATTGAAAGACTGATGAGGATGCATCTTTCCTTAAGTTAACTGGCACCGCAATTTAAAAAAATTATTTGATTTTGAATTATCCTCAATGGATGCAGAATTTAGACTTGCCTATAGTTCGGTGCTTTTAGAGAAGTTCTCAAATTAGTAGGAGGTATTGTTCTCCACATTTGAATCAGTGAAGCACTAGAGTTTTTTTAATTTTAGACTGTGTTATTGGAAGTTGGGGTGGGTTAGAAACCAGAATATGTTTTCTGTTTCCATGAAGGTTTGAAACATGAGTAAGGCACCATAAATTCTCCTGTATCTTTCTCACTATCTGTTTTCCTATGTTACTTTCTCTGATGGTTTGTTGATTCCTTTTAAAACTTGGTTTCTTTTTTTATCTGGGAAAATGGGTCATGCTGTTATGTGGTATGTTCTAGAATGTTGAATACCATTTGTTTTCTATTCAAGAGAAGTGGCAATTGATCTGAAGCTACATTTTTTTAATGTGTAACCCACTTGAGTTTGACTTTATAAACCATGCAAAGATCGAAAACCTTTGGATAGGAAGCAAAACCAAAATAAGAGTCTATTCTGTTTTATGGCCCTTTAGACAGAAAACAATTTATCCTGAAGTGTGAGGAATAAGAGTATACATATCTGGCCATTGTTGGGTTGCAGAAAGAAGTAGCTGTAGAGCAAATTTGGCTCAAGAAAGCCGCTCAGGGAAGGGAGGTGAATCTCCTCATAGCCAAGTAATATATGGTTTTAGTCTATCACTCTCCTCATTGGTATTGCAAAGGAAAAAGTATATTACTACTATTTTCTGTTTAGCCAGATGTTTTGATCTGTGAATCCTGCTTCTAGTGAGAAAAGCTATCCAGTCACCAAATTTTCTCACTATGTACTCAGCCAAATTTGCTAAGAAACTTCAAAAAGTTTAGCATACATGAGTAACTTGTGCAAGAGCATTAAAGAACAATTATCTTACAGATGCCTCTGAAATTCACTGTGTTTTCAGTTCAGTTTTGGGAAAATCCTCTGTGTTTATGGCTACAAGGCTGAAATGTCGAGGGTGAGACACACATGCTCTCGGGAAACTGGATTAGCAGAGATTTTTTTGTAGGCAAATACGAAGGTATGTTGTCATTGTGGCAAAGAGAATTTAAATGGTACGTTCCCGTAACTTACGGATGCTTCCACCTCTCCCTTGGTTTTTACAAGCATTTAAAAAATGAAAACCTAAATTATCTCTGACTTAATTTGGGAGTATTTTGAAACAAAAATTGTGGAATGTCTGCTGATTACAGTGTCCTTTGGTTTACCAAGACGTGATCCTTTTAGACTTCCATTTGTTCTCAGTATATTTACCTTTGCCTCTTGGAATTGTCAGATCCAGTGGTGTTAGAAATCCTTTCTCTGCCATTAAGTGTAAGAAGGAAAAAGCATGTATAAACTTATGTAAAGGAACAGAGCGAACTTATGTTTTCAAACTTTTTTTGACTTGTCTTCAAATTATTTCCATTTGTGGTCAAACTTTCTGTGACATAATGCCACAGTGTTCTAAAATAAATTAAACACCACTGTTGAACTTTTATCTGTTTCAGATTATAGCTAGAGATTTTAACCATTGCACCTCTGCAATGAATGATGACCTTTTGCCTGGCATAATTTTCTCTGAAATGAATTCTGTATCCTTAGGTATATTACAGTTCAGAAAGATTGGAAAACACTTGGTAGGAGAATTTTATTCATAATCTCTGCTTTTAATTTTATGATGATTATATTTACTGAGCAGCATATTAAAAATCTTTAAATTCAAGAGGAGAAACTTATTTGGGAAAACACCACACACTCTGTTATGGAGGAATTTTAATATTCAGTGATTTGCATTTCAGGACAGAATGGAATTCCAATAACATTGTTCAGAAATTATGGCTGCTGCTGCAGTGTAATTAAACCAAAGGTTATTTAGGTACACGTTGACAATACTAGATTTCTGCCTGGATAAAGTTTCTAGTGACAACTTATTGCAGTAACTACTCAGACCAAGCAAGTAGACGTGTGTCTCCCCTAGAACTAGTGGGAGCTGATATGTAACAGTAGGCATCTGTGCCAGTACTATTGTGTGGGCCCTTACAAGCCAGCGGTGAAGATAGCCTCAGTGAGATGAATGGGGAAACATCTGTGTGTTTGGGCTGTGAATTTGGATAGCAGAAAGTGAAGAGGAAAAAATAAGATGGTGTCAAAAATAGAAGGCTGATTATCAGAGTTTTAGTTAGACAGAATCATGTCTATCTGTGCTTAAAGCCCCAAGTGTGCAGTAAAAATGAGCCTCATTAAGTAACTTTTTATTAGAGACTCCACTGGACCTTGAGTTTTGTTCTGCTGTCATTTACACTCATGTTGTATTCTAGATTTAAAGCTCATTTGCTTTCTTCTCCTGAAGTCAGTGAGTAGTTTTCTGTTGAATTTGGTGGGAACTATGGTTAAATATCATTTGCATACCTCTCCCATAGGCTTTTCATAAATATCTTCTCGCCATTTAGCCTTTGTTTGAACAGCATCTCGCTGGAGGGCCTCTAACACCTTCTTGGGAGTAACAAAGCCGTATTGTGCTTCAAGCAAAGCAAAGTCAATTTTTTCAGCCTTAAGTACTCCTATAACTTCATCTTGAGCCTGCAGAAAGACAAAACAAATTTTTGTTTTATGAAGTTGTGTGTATATATATATATATATTTAAAGATTAATTTTCTACTTTAACATTTTTTTAGTTTTGTTAAAATAAAAATAATGCTGTATATGTGAAGTGCCCAAAATAGCAAAAGGAAGACAGTTCAAAAGCATGAGGAAAGTATTTGCTTTTGTATTTCCTTAGTTCTGCATAAACTCCAACATCTTCAGATCTCTGATCTACTCTGAAATACTTTGTTATTGATTAGGTCATATTGCAGTTTCTGCACCGGTTACAGCATTCACAATACATAATTTCAAGGCAGAGTGACATGATATTAGAAGCTGATTTTAAGTTGTTAGTGCAGGATGTTAGGATGGTTCTTGAAGCCTGGAAGCGCTGCACGTGTTGTATATTCTGAGTGCAAAGGTGGCTTCTGTGGCTTAAAAGCACCAGAGATAATCTCCTGTTGTCACACTGAGCTCATTTGAGTGGTGAGGTGTGCAGGGCAGGGGATGTGACCCTTTGCAACACGCATTCCAAAGCTATGCAATAATGGCAGATCTTTAAAACAAGATTAATTGCCTTCAAAGATGGCAGTGAAGTCCTGTGTCCATGTATATGTGCATGCATATGTGAGACCGTGCCTTATTTATAGTGTTCACACACTCTTTTAGGAAATAGGCAACCTTACAGCATCGGTTTTTTTGCAAGTAACTGCTATAAGGGTATCCTCAATTTGTGAGTACATCCTAAAAGAAAACAAAAAATACCAAAACAGACCAACCAACCAAAATGGAGAAGTGCATTACACTTCTCCTTTTATAATGTCACTGCATTTGTTTCCTTAACCTCGTAAAAGATCTTAAGACATCCTGTTACCAAAGAATAGATACAGTATGTTTTCAGGTATGTTATTCTATGAATGTATTTCAGAAGTTCTTGTGCAAGCTGGCAGGTTCATGTACCTTCCTATCATCCTTTCTAAGTGTTCCGGTGCTGGAGAAACATGCTGTATGTATCTGCAGTATTTGAAGTGATCTATAAATTATCTTTTTTTTTTTTTTTAAATTAAAAAAGGTGAAACCAACCAACAAAAAACCCCAAACCACCAAGAACACTACTTTGCTATAAAGCTCCTAGCTCCCAAATGGAGTTAAATTAGAGGAGGACAGAATACCTGCTGCAAATAATTTGCTAATTGTGTCTAAGTCATAATTATAGTGATAATGTTCTTTCATGAGAAGATGTTTATGTCAGTGTTTCCACTTGGGAGAGTAACTGGTTTGTCACCACCTCCTCTAGGGCTGTGTCCATCTCTTTTTCCCCTACATTCTCTGACGGTAGAGGTTGCCTTTTGCTTCCATTGTGGTGACATAACTACATGAACTGTCTCAAACACCCATTGTCTGCAACTGCATCCTAATCCTAGAAGGATATAATAGGAACATTTTAGATGTTCTGGAATTGGAGAGTAATGGCATCTAACTTTGAAACGTAATTATAGGTGGATTGACTGTTGATCTTCAGAGATTTGACAACATTACAGGAGGTGGAAAATTAGGAATAAAACACCAACATCTCGCTTTTTCCATTCTTAGTGCTTCCTTCAGAATGTCAGATATCATTTAAATGTTCATATAATTCTTATTCTTTTTTTATTTATCATTTTGCTCCATTCCAGTTCTAAATCTGAAGAACTGAAGTGTTTGTTTATATGTAATAAAGTGTGTGTGTGTCATATATATGCACATATACCATACACACACATATCTATCTTTTTTGAGAGGGAGAGATAATGGTTTTGGAGCAGTGTGTGACATCTGAATTTTAATCTAAGTTAAGAAAGGGCAAATGAGCATGACAAATCTTTTTCAAACACAGAAATTTTTCTGTTTGCATAATGAAACATTCTGGAGAAGTTTGCCTTAGATCTACCCTCAGAGACTGGACATCTATCAAATACTTATTGCATGTGTTTTCTGTTAAACATGTGTATATTATTATGTACATATGTAGTCATATGTTAAGAATGGAACTACCCAGGTACTATCTAGGAAATAAACCCTGAAACCCATACACCCATACACCCATTTATGCCATGTTGGCCAGTTTACTTATCCCTCTGCCTGTAAGCAGTTTTATGTGGCTATCACTACTTCTGGGCAATTAGCCTGCCGCAGAAATATTCTCCCTGCTTGCTGGAAATTCGGTTCCTGTTTCCTGAAATTACGTTTGACCAGGTTAGATGTCATTTACCACTTGGCAACTGGCTCTTTTTCCAGACAGAGAACTGCTCACTCTTCAAAATCCAGTAACTTGTGGGCTGAGTGGCATGCAAAAATGTATGCTTCATATTATGGGAAATAAAACTGATATTTTGTTTTTTCTAGCAAAAGATTTTAGAATGCTGTTGAGTGAGTTATTTCTTGTGATCTGGCACATACTGATTTGTAGGGAGTAATGCTTATGACTTCATAGAAGAGGGAAGATAATTAGGTAACAGATCTTAAAGGTCGCTAATATGTACTCCATATAGGTTTTACAGTGACATTCTTTGAATACAAATTACTTGGGATGGGGCAGCACAATAAGAAATTTTTGAGATTTCTGCTGTGGGAGTGATGTGATCCTTCACAGTGGACTGAGTGTTTTTAGTGTTATATATGTACATGGTGAATAAATTTAATTTGCATTTACAGGCAGTGTAAATATCACCTTTTCTAGCTGATAACTGTAATAGCTATAAGTTGCATTTTTATATGTTTTGCAGTTTGTCCTTTTGTGTCCAGTTCGATAGGGTGTTTCCTTAATATGAAAGCAGCATGTTTTAAACTGGAGAGGGAGGAAAGTGTATTCTCATCTGGAATATAAAATAAGACAATAAGTCACCTGTAATTCACCCTCGAGCACACTAAGGAGAAATAGCAACTCATCACGAGAGAGATCCTCTCTTTTCTTGAAAGAACTTCTTTGTTTTTTCTCTGCCTTAGGGCTTCTTAGGATGATACTGGCTTGGGCTACATCGTCCTTCTTCTGCAGCCTTGGCACATTTCCTCTCCCACTGTAACCAACCTCTTCTTTATGATGGTCTTTCGGACTTTGCTGGCTCAACTTTGATCTGGTTGGGCTTTCTGTGCTGTTACTTCTGGAAGGCATGGTTTATATCTCTGAAGCTGAAGGTGAGGAAAAAAGTAATTGTTTTAACTAACAGAGACTATAAAACATAATTTATAGTGGATAGTGTATTCTCCAGACTGGCAGTTTTCCCCCCCCACAAGGCTGTTCATCATTTGACAAAAGCTGACAACCTCATATACGTCAACAGGACTGGGCTGTGATCCCTACTGGATGTCTCTAGCAAAGTGAGTCTTAACAACTGGTCTTAGGCAATTTTAACAGTTCCCTTCTTAATATTTGCAAAGGCAGCAGCTTTTTCAGCAGTACTGTGCACATCACCACAGACCGTGTTTCCCATTTTAGAGACAGTGCCTACCTCACCTTTCAGGCAGAAGCTTATTGTGCTGAGGCAAATACGGGTTTAGAAGTTTTTCACCAGGAGAATCCAATTTTGTAATGTCTCTGCCCTTACTTGTATATCTGTGTTTTGGGTTTTTTTGTCTTTCCAAAACAAGGACAAAAGTGGTCCTCCACTAGTGTGAGTTACGCAGCGCAGGAGTTACCACATCCAGACTGCAAGGGGTGAGCCTTGCTGTAAACATCCCCTACCCAGCACCACCACCACCCTCCCCTGCCTTCCGCCTTCCCCCTTCCTCTCCCAATAGCCATGTAGTATGAAACCTTACTGCTTCTTTAGTGCTTGACTTCAGCACTCTAGGGTTGTTAGGACAGGTTTCTCTTTGAGCAGGTACTAACTAGGCCCCTTTAAAGTGCCACTGTTAAGTAAACATACTCTAATGCCTTTGCATATAAATTACTAACACTGTATAAATATTGATTAACCTCAGGAACTCTGTTTTGCTTATCACCACACAGATTAAGGTGTATGAATGGATTGTAGTCCACCTCTACAGGAAAACTGTAGTCATGGATACCATCTAACAGACAAAAGCCTGATCATGTGACTCAGGTGAAATTGAACATGTTCCAAATACAGATAAGGCACAGTTTATCGTATTAAAGCACAAAGGTATTTGCTGAAAGGTTGAGAAAACTGTTAATGGCCTATGGTAGGTATGCTGCTGCTTTTTGGCCTCACAGATGTGCAGCTGATGAAGTTCTTTCAGGGCTCCTCCTTCTGTCAGGTTCTGACTCAAGATCCTAAGCTCTGTAACTGCACTCCTTCTTAACTATGGCAATTTTCCATTGAAAGCTACAAGTACTTCCTTTAGTTGTTTTTCTAGAACAGAGGAGATGGAAGAAGGGTTTGCTTTGTAATGAATGATGGTTGAAAGTGAGGAGAATTTATCAAAAACATCACCAAAAAAAGCACATGACATTTTCTGTAGTCTAATTTGAAACACTTAAAATAGCTTGTATTTCATAAGAAAAACTTGTTTCTCTAGGTCTCTGAAAACTGTGGCATATCAGATTTGCATGGTAGTATGCACTGGAACCTGTTTCATGAAGTTGTGTCAGTTTGGGATGGAAACTTTTTATGATGCATGTAGGAAACCTAGAGTTGTTTGTGGCAGTGTTAGCTGATGCGAATTAGTTTAAGTTGATGTCCATCCTCTCGCTTCAGTTGAATGTAGTTTCTCTTTGTTCACCATGGTTTGCTTATTAGGCGTATTTACCTTTTGCATCTTGCTTACTGAATATTACTACTTTGGAAGAAGACCATGGATTTCCTTTGAGTGTAAAATACTGAATGCTGGTTTTCTGCAATTATTAAGCCCTTGAATGGCCCTTGTGTAACATTCAAGATAGAATCAGTGTAATTTGAAATTTTCCAACTGTTTTGGTATGTTGGATTGCTTTCTTACTGAGGAACACTCTTTCCATGTTCTTGAAGGTTAATGAAGAGCATTTTTTTTCCCCTGAGATAAAAGTGGTAATAGACTCATAAAATTTGTGGATATCGGGTGTCTGATGGCACCTGAAAAGGTACTCATCCCTCCTGAGCCTAGTCTGTCAATATTAAACTAATGAGTGGAAAATTTGACTTTTTGCATGTCTGTCTCAGATGGATTTCACTTTAAATTAAATATTGACGTAATCTATGTACAAGAAAGATGTCTTGTAAAAAGAGAGGGAAGCAAGTAGTGTTCCTTCTTGTAACATGGATTGTAGTTGTCATAGATTTGTGTGGAGTCACTTTTAACTTGGTGACGGGGGAGGAGGCTGCAGTGTTAGTCCCAGTAAGCAGTTCTCGAAACATCCCTGGCTCTGAGGTGTGCCCACCTTCAGCCCAGCCAGGCCTATTTGGCACCTCTGCCATCACTATATAAGAAGAGAAATCTGAGTTAGGAGGTGGAAGAGTGGTACAAGATGGAGGTGACCATGCAGACCCCACAGTCAGAGGAGAAAGGCAGGAGGAGTCCCAGACTGGAGACTCCTCTGCAACCTGTGGTGAGATGCCCCTGCAACCCATGAAGGGCAATGGCAGGACTAAGAGCCACCAGCAGCTCTGGATGAGTATGCCTGAATGGGCAGGAGACTGTGTGAGGAGGCAGCCATGGCTCAGGCTGTGCTGGAGAGCCTGCGGGCAGCACACCGGAGGCAGAGAAGAGCTGCAGCCCTTGGAAAAGGAGAGAGGTGGGGGGAAGGTGGTCTTAAAGGACTGGTTGTGGTCTTCATCATTGTACCACCATCATTGTTGTTTTCTGTTTGTTATGTTTTGGGGCTTTATGTTGGTGGATTAAATTATGTTTTCTTCCCCAAGGTGAACAGTCTTGTCTGTTTTGCCTGGGACCATAAGTAGCAATTGAGCTCTACCTGTCCTTAGGGTATTCCAAAGGCTGATCATGTCCTTAGTTCCCAGATGGGCCTAAACCAAGACAGTAGTTCACAGAGTCTCTGTGTTTTCTCTTGGAAGCCATTCTTGTGGTATACTGTATAGAAGCTAGTTTAAGCCCAGTTTCTCTGTACCACCAGGAAGGATGACAATATAAGACACCTTAGGAAACAGTAAGCAGTAACTGCTAAGAAAGAACAGAGGTGAGAAGATTCGGTTGGACATGTGTGCTGTGTCCTTTTGCATCTGTAAGGCCTATGTTCTGCACTATTGTGCTTTCCTTCACGTTGAGAGGTGTCTGTTTTACTGAAGATTTTGCGGTGGCATCTTGCTCCAAGTCCCAAGGTGTTGGTTCATAGGCTCAACCAGATTCAGTGCAGATTTGTAGACTGGTTCCAGATTAAAAGTGGAGTAAGAATAGAAACATTGAAACATTGAAGTAAATCACATTTTTGCAAAAGCAAAATTTGTCTCTCTTCTCAGTATTTGTGTTCTTGTTCTTTTTATAGTTAATTTTCTGTTCTGTGTTTTTAAAGAACTTGCTTGTATCTGAACATGTATACTGGTCTTCAGCATATAAAGCAGACCTTTTCCTCTCCTTGATGATAAGCAAGCACTCTGAGGGATCAAAAGATACTTTCCTGAAGAGCCAGATGAATAAATGACCCAACGTTTCTATGATGTTAACTTGATCTCCACCCTCTAAATAATTTCCTGAAGATGAAACTGCATTTGTCTCTTTGACAGCAGTGAACAAGCAGGTGGTTCAGAAATCCACACACTTTTTGGGAAAGACTGAAATATTCTTCAGAGATTACTTCACCACAGATACTGTAGAGTTTTAAGAGATACCAGTTCTTTTCAGTTTTTTCAGGTTTTTTTTCCCTTTAGTGTTTTCTCTTTAGTCAGCAGTTGACTTAAAAGCTAATAAAATCCCTCACAGGACCATATCTTCCATTAATCCCAGGGTAAGGATCCTGAATAGTTGAGTACTTTCCATTTCTTCCAAAAATCTGTGACTAAGCAAGGAAATGTCTCTGTTGTTGGGGTTTTTTTTTTGTGGGTTTTTTTTTTTTTTTTTTTTTTTGTCCTTGTCTTGGTTTGTGCTTATCTGACCACAAATTAGATGTCTCATCACTTGGAGACAGGGAGCCTCTACTGAGACTACCTTTTGGGCTGTGTTAAGAGAGTTGTCATGTTATCCTGCTGATGGTAAAGGTACTGTGAAATTTCCACCATCTGTTGTCCCGTCCTCCCTCTTCCAGTCCTGTAGTGTTTTGCCACATAAGCAGTGATGGTGGTTAGGTAAGATTCTCCCAAGTTCACTTTGCGTATGAGGTCTGTACAGGCTTATAGTCATCTTCAGAAGACTGCATCTATGTGCAAAGTTTTCACCAAGTCCCTTTGAAGATTGTATCTGTGTGTGTAGGTGTATATACAGATATATATACATATGTATATATATATATATCTCCCATGGGATTTGTGCCTGGAAGTAGAGAAAAGAGCCTGTGCCCTGTGGGCATTTGCTGGTTTTTGTGGCTCTGAGCTCAAGTTAGGCCCTTTCTTAGATTAACTCATGTCTTGCCATCTCATCTGAGGGTCAGGCTGTACTCTGAGAGTTTAAAACATGCCCATTCACAGCAGTCTGCATGAAAGCACAAGCTACTCACCTGGAATACACTTGAAAATTTCATATTGGGAAAATATGGTTAGGAATGTATACTCCTGTTCAGAGATATCAAACCTTACTCTAAGAAAGGTTCTTCAGATGGTCCATAAAACTAAGTGATCTGGGTATTAGAACTCTTTGTGGTGATCCATGAGAAAATCAAGAGTTTGATCTCCCTGTTGTTCTGCGTAACATTGCTTTGGCAAAACTGGGTAGCTGTTCAGAAACCTGAAATTAAGACCTGGATTCCACAGAAGTTCAATCTCATAAACCAGTACTTTGAGAGCTTTCTGTCATGAGCTGATTTTTCTTTTGTCATTCTTGGAAAAACTTCTGATTGTGCATAACACTTGAAGGCACTCCACATCACTTTTTCCTATTGCTGAAAGCTTCTGTCTCTTCCACAGGAATTCAGTTCTCCTGGTTTGGGATCCAACATTTTGCTAAGTTGATGGTAGTCTTAGAAAATTGCAATATATTATGTTATATGTATGTAGTTTATGTACCAAATACACAGTAGATTTGTTTGAGGTAAATTGTCTTCTCTGTGAGTTAGTACGTGTGCCACATAACCACAATGTGCAGCTAAGGTTTTAGTTGTAGTAGAATGAATCTGAAGTTGTATGTACATCACAGCTTTACTGTGCTGCTGCAGTATGACATCACTAGTGTAATCCCGCGCTTCCATGAATTCAAAAGTTTCAGGAAGAATAAAAAAAAAATTGAAAACCTCATGAGATTCAATAAGGACAAGTACGGAGTCCTGCATCTGGGGAGGAACAACCCCATGCACCAGTATAGGCTGGGGATTGACCTGCTGGGGAGCAGGAAGTCCTGATTGACAATAAACTAAACATGAGCCAGCAATGTGTCCTCATGGCCAAGAATGGCAATGGCATCCTGGGATGCATTAAGAAGAGTGTGGCCAGCAGATCGAAGGAGGTTCTGCTCCCTCTCTAATCTGTCCTGGTGAGGCCTCATCTGGAGTCCTGTGTCCAGTTCTGGGCTCCTCAGCTCAGGAGTGACAAAGAACTCCTGGAGAGAGTCCAACACAGGGCTACCAAGATGATCTGGGGACTGGAACATCTTCCTTATGAGTAGTTAGTCTAGAAAAAAGAAGACTGAGGGGGGATCTTATTAATATTTATAAGTATCTAAATGATGGATGTCAGGAGGCTGGGGCATCACATTGTCTATGCTAACTAGCTACAGGACAAGGAGTAACGAGATGTAGCTGGAACGCAAAATGTTCCATTTAAAAATAAGAAAAAATTATTTTCCTGTTCAGGTGAGGGAGCCCTGGCACAGGCTGCTCAGGGAGGGTGTGGTGTCTCCTTCTTTGTAGGTCTTCAAGACCTGCCTGGACATGTTCCTATGTGACCTGATCTAGGTTGACCTGCTTCTGCAGAGGGGTTGGACTAGATGATCTCTAAAGGTCCCTTCCAACTCCTATGATTCTATAATAGAATTTCTGTAACTTCTGACAATTGAGATTTGTGGGGAATTTTACATAATTACACTGAATTGCTTCAGAGAGATTAAGGTGGGCAACTTTTTCCTCTGTCTCCTTCTTCAGGTTTAAAGGATGCTTTTTTCCTCTTTAAAGTAAAATGTTTCACAGTCGTTTTGTAATTATACACCAGAAGGGGATTATATATGAGGATTAGTTCAAGAGATTTTTGGTGCATGTAAAAAAAGGCTACAATGCCATTGAGAAGATCTAAGTATTGGAAAAGTTAAACTGCCATGCTACATTATCAGTTTCTTAATTAAGTGAATCTTACAGTTGTCTGTATGACAGATTTTATTGGTAAAGTACATTCAAATAAAACTCAGCTGCTCCAATTTTAATTATATTAATTTAATAAAAGTATAGAATTTTCTCTTTTTATGAGCCTAAGACGCAGTTAATGTTACTTAATATAGTGCTTGTGGTTTAATAGTTGTTATTCAACTGCTGTAATTTTGGGTCCATTGTATAATTACTGTAATTACAGCACTATTCAGGACAAAAATGGGAAATGAAAAGAAAGTGTTCGTATCTTATAAATTCTGTATCTAAACTCGCCTTTTTTTTTTTTTTGCTGAATATCTTGAAATTAACTGGATTGTAGACACATAGCAGGATCGTTCTGCTCCAAATCAGATTTAAGTACTGTAGTATATACAAGCAAGGATATATTTATTTTAAAAGAAGGCAGAAAAGAGACTGTGTAGAGAGAACTACTTACAGTGCCTAGCTTTCTCTAGATCAATGCCTGCAGAAAGGAGTTTGAATCCCACATTTCTGTTTTTCCTCTCTCAACTCTTTCTGCAGACACTAGTTTCCCTGGAATCTGTAGAAATATCAGTATCTTGCCCTCTCTTTCTGGCCTGTTTGAAATTGGCAGTGGTTCAAGATGGGACCACTGGGTAGACAAGATGCTTTGCCTTATTGTCAAAAAGAAACACGGGCTGTCTTTATGAAAAAAACTCTGGAAACTTTGTTTGACCTTTTCCCAGAATCATCTGTCATGAGAGTAGTCATGAAGCTGAAGGGTGGCATATTCAGACTTGTGAAACAAATAGGTTTTTGCATGGTGTGTAACATGTTTCTGTAAGTCTCACAATCAGTAGCTGAAGTAGGGTATTTGAGGACTTGAGAAGAGTCTAACTAACTGTGAAACAGCAAGACGTGAGATGAAAATCAGAAAGAAATAACAAAAGTCTTCAGCTTTTGGGTTTCGGATTTTCAGACCAAGATTTCCTGTATGATAGATACATCATACACCTTCTGTCTGCTGAATGGTGGAGTTTTGGTTAATTCATTGTTGTTGGGATTTGGGATTTAGGTTTTGGTTTTGGTTGGGGTGCGTTTTTTTTTTTAATAACTTCACTGAGAGTTTTTACTATATTTTCTGTTTTGCAGATTAGTAATCTAACATAGTTCATACATTCATATCTCATTTCTGACTCTTGTATGTGAGATCCATGAGCATCTCAGGTCAAGATATATGTTTTGGCTTTTGCTTTCACCCTTACTACTAGAGACTTATTAAATGAAGTCTTACAGAGATCTTGGTCAAAATTGGTATCTTCTTGTGCCAAACACAGTTCAAACATACCTGAAGGTATTGTCTCAATCATGGAATTATTTCTGTGCAAGTACACAATGATTTTGGCAAAGTATAAAATCCAGGGGAAGTTTCTCAAGGCATAAGGCTCTCCAAATGTTCAGTGTGTCAGTTCCCAGCTGACAAGTGTGTGCCGTTTGTTCCCAAGGTTGAACATGCTTTTGGTAAATGAGGAACCTACAGAGGCAGCTATTTCTGGATTCCTGACAGTATAGGTTATTGCCAACACTTCTGTTGCCATCTTCAGCAAGCCTGAGGTGACCAAAATGCCATCACTACATGGTAATCTTACAAATATTTAAAAGTGTTTTTTTGTGATAACAGGTGTTTAAAGAATCCCAGTTTTATAGTGTACCCTCTCACTTCCCAAAACCTCCTGTCTCTGCTAAATGGGACCATTTGATATTCTATTTTAATCATTATTTTTCTTCAGATATTTTTAGTAGCATGATTTTAGAACTTATTCAAAGTAGTAAGAAACAAAACCAGAATTACTCCAGTGATTAACTTTCTGTATGTCTATGGATGTGTACATAAAAACACCATTTCAGTGCCTAGTGTATTTACTGTAACAGGATCCTTCCTTTTGGATAGAAGGTAAATTGACTATGGCAAATAAGTGCTTGTGACAGTTATCTTATGTGCCCTTAAACATGCCAGTAATGTGGTATAAGGTCATCTTGAAAAGCACCCTATATAATTCTCACAATTCTCTAAAGAGAATCTAATTGAAGAAATGAATACCTAAGTTAAGGTATTATTAGCTATAATAGCTGTGGAAGAAAGAAAAGGAGAAGAAACCAATGGTATTTCCTGTATTTCAGTGTGTGTTTGTCTCCACATACATAACATTTTAAATTATGTGTTTGTATATCAAGTGTGTGTCAGTGTAATTCTCTTGCACTTGATGCACGTAGCAAATAAAAAAATAAGTGGTCCTTTATAAGCTTTCAGCAAAGGAGCAGTATTATACAAAATCGAAGTACTTTGCCTTTGTTTTCAATTAAAAATATATGTTTAGTATTATCTAGTATATGCTACCTAGTATAAGTTAATTACTACAATAGTTGCTGTAGGTATCCAATCCCCAAACTTCTTAACCCTTTCATCCATTGCCATTTAATTCCTTCTTTTAATCTGCTTGGCGTTTGCATGGAGTGCCATACATCCATGAGTCATGAAATAGGCAGCAGCGAAGACTACGGAATAAAAATGTACACCTTCAAAGTGAGAATATATTCATTTTTTCAAAGGTGTTTTTGACCAGCATAACTTTGTTGAGACATTTTGTGTGGGTGTGTTTGCTTCATTATTGTTTCTCCCCATACATGCAAATAAACCACAGACATTTAAATATCCTGAGAGAAGTTTCTTCAAAGAAAGATCAAAAGTCTTTACTAACATCTGAGAAAGCTGATGTCTGCCTAAGAACTAATGTCTATGCGGAGCTGGCCTAAGACAATCAGGATCATTATTCCATTGATTTGATCATTTGCAGCCTGCTCTGAGAGGAGACACCTTGTTTTGAGGAGAAGGTGGAGGAATCCACAGATGTCTCCTGATTTTACCAAGACACACATGAATAAAATAATTTTTGAAAGCCAACTCGTATTGGTTCCCACCATATATGTTGTACTTCAAACAATTGTCTTTAGCACTGCATGTTTATGAATTTTGTGTAAGAATGAGTTGACTGACATTTTTAGATAGCCACAAAACCAGATAAAATTCTGTATCTCAGAATTGTTTAGGATGTAAAAGACCTTTAAGATCATTGAGTCCAACCATAAACCTAATCCTGCCAAGTCCACTACTAAATGAAATCTCTAAGTGCCACATCTACACATCTTTTAAATACCTCCAGGGGTGGTGACTCCACCACTTCTTTGGGCAGCCTGTTCCAATGCTTGGCAACTCTTTCAGTGAAAGAAGTTTTTCCTAATACATAATGTAAACATCCTCTGTTCCCCTCTTTTCCCCCCGTCTTGAAGTTATGTGAGACATCAAGACTTGCAAGGCTTCAGAGAAACTGTAGATCTGATTAGTTTTGTTGTTTTCTTGGTTGGTTTTTACATGATTTGTCCAATAATATCTTTTCATCTGTTTTTGCATTGAAGCAACACAGATCACACATTAGCCAAGTTTTGAAAGTTTGTGAACTTGTCTCTAATCTGGAATTCCCCCCTTTAGACAGTTTCTAGGAAAATAGATTAATTTATGTGCTTTCTAAGCCCTGGGTTTTGTTTCTTATGTTTTTCTTAATGTCTCCTTGTCTTCATGAATTGCATCTTTTATACTTCAGATCAATCCTGTATGTGCTGCCTGATAGCAGGGAGTACTTAATTCATGGAAGCTGTTCAGAATAGTATTTATCTTTTGAAGGATTTTACTAGTTTTATCATGCTGGCATGAGACATCTGTGAACAGTGTTAGATAGGACTTGAGGCTTGTATGTAAACCTAGGTTTTCAGAGTTGTTGGTTTGGGGGTCTGGTTTTGGTTTTTTTACTTCTTTGTTGTTGTTTTAAACCAAACTTCTTCATACTGTCCTCATCAATGGCTATATTCTGCTGCTTCCTAGAAATCAGATAGTACTCCTTGGTTTACCTGTTCAGAAATGGAATCGCTGAAGTTTGTTTTTCATAGATTTTAGGTTTTTCTAATAGCCGAAGACTGGATTTTCCTTATATATCCTAAAGTTCAGATCTTTTTTACATTTTGTGCTTTGTCGCTTCATGTTCCTGTAGTTGAAGAAATACTGAGTTTTTCTTTATATTCTGTAATACAAAACCGATGTGATTTCATGTCATTTTCTCCTCGCTTTCTTTGCTCACTAATGTCAACACCTAAGTATGCAACAGCAGGCTATCATTTTTTTTTTCTGACTGTGATGAATACTTGTGCAAGAAATCTGCTCTGGCACTTTCCTCTTTCATCTGCAACTACAAGATTGCAACATATGGATGGTCGTGGAATATTTCTTGTCCCACCCCCATGTCTACATTCTCCATATTTAACATTCAGGATAAAATTTTGGATAAATTAGATAAATACTCCAAATCCTGGGAGTTTAATGGATAAAATGTATCTTAGATCTCTTCTTCTCAATGTAATCTTTCTATTCAGATTAGACCTTATTTCTTATGGAACCAGAGGTTTTAGGTTTTGGGTTTCAAAGAAGGAAAGGGATGCTGCCATTGGTGTGAACAGCATGAGTTCCCTCCTTGCTGAGCCAGGAGTAGTGACTGCCAGCACCCTGTATCCCTCTCATCCACCTCCACAAATGCTGTTTGTGAGCTTTCACCATGCTTCATGGTGACAAGTTGCATGATTTTGACAGGAGTGTTCTGGGGTCACAGTGTGCTCAGAAGACATTTTGAAAACTTGACATTCTAGGCTGTCACAGTGAAGTCACTGTGAAGTTGGTGTTTTGAATCAACATCGCTTTTTTGTGACAGGAATGTGAATTTTGCTTTTTTTTTCTTTTGAGGCTTTTCCTTTTGCTTTCTTGAGCACTTATTACTCTTTTGTTCTGTAGTTATTTTGGTTCAATCTGTTGATTTTTGTGGCAGCAGGATTTTTATTTTTAATTATGTGGTGCACGTGCACAAGTGAAATCAAAGGAAATGTGAGATTCTGAGTAGATTCTCAATTCAACTTCACAATCTGTTTTTAAGTTTTGAAGATTTTTTTTCATTAAGGTTGATTATCACCTTAAATAAGCCAAAGTAAAATTATGATAATGAGTGGTGGCTTATATATTTTTATATTGTCTATATTAATTGATGACTATGGCTCTTATATGTCTGCCAGGAAAATGTGAAAAACACCATGTTTGAAAAATAACTGTACACAGTGGAATTAATTTCTCTATGTGTTCAGTTTCAGTTTTACTGGTCATGACATTAGTTATTATTTCTTATAATGTCTTACAGTGTTGGGCCTTCAACTACTGTAGGAATATGCCCTGCTCTCATGATGCAACTTTGGAAAATGCAACAGAAGTGTACTGGAAACTGCAGGTTTCAAATAGTAAGTTTCTTAAAAGCAGTAAAGTTGCCTCCTCACAGGAAAAAGAATGTGGAATGGAGGTTGATAAGCCAGGTAGATGTACCTCTTCAGTGTCCTTGGCTATGCCTTTTTTTTTTTTTTTTTTTTTTGTCTTTTCCAATATTGAAATTTGATCTTGAGGTTATCACCTCTGCTTTGGCACAATGCAAGCACAGGAAACTCATCTGTTCCTTCCATTGTGATGTAAGGACTCCGCTATGTGAGGTTAGTAGGTAAATGCAAACGTTTTTTACTATAGCTGTGACTTCACCCTGGTTTTGATTATACTGTAGTGGATTACTCGGGAAAGAGTGCAAGGCATACTTCAGAGATTGCTTAGAGCACATACTTTTTTTTCCTCTCTTTATTTTTCCACTTGTTCAAATAAAATATGATAATGGCAATTGCTAGCCCATTGGGAGTTGAGGAAAGGGATTTTGTAGATGTAAATGGTTGCATCCATACAAATATTTTACAAAGTTCTGATGTTCAGAGGGGTCCTAAGGAAACACTGAAGTCTGGATTCATTCTTTCCATCCCCACTCCTTTAAAGGCCTCTCTGAAAAATCCAGTTAAAACACTTGTTTATACTTTTGGAAGAATGTTAACTAAAGTGAAAGAAAAATCTTGATTGTACCCCGCTTAGCTGCTTGGCACCAGCAATCCTGTTTTGCTGGAGCTCTGTTACATGTGCTGATGCTAGAGAGACTTACAGGAAGATTGTCTGCCTCCCTTCGAGAAGATCAGTACAAACAACTTGTAACTAGGCAGAGGCAAGCTGGGACTTGAAAGATGCAGTAGGGACCCTTCTGCTGTGTTCAACCCTGCAGTTATTATGGGAAGATTTAGGAAGGAACAGCTCCCTGAACAGCAGGGATAAATGAGTTGATCTGTCAAGGGAGTCCTATAGGAGTTGCTTTTTTCAGTCTTGGCAATTATATTATGTTCCTACTGGTGCTTTCCTGACAGTAGAGGACAACTCTGCATCTTTTTAGGTATGTTAAGGAGGGTATGAACAGGTGACTATAAACATTTGTATTTAAGATGCAAGTCCATTCTAGTGAAGCAATGAGTCATATCCTGCAGGCACACCTCCTTAGAGTTGCTGCTTAGTAAGATTTCACTGAAATTATTTTATCTGAAGCTGATTATTTAGCTTCTGAGAACAGCAGGCCTCTTGTGCACATAAATAGTCCTAATTCATTGTACATTAACTCAGCAGATTAATGCCCCTTCTGAAAGTACCTGTGCACCTCATCATCTGAATGTATCTTCCTAATTCTGTGTTAGATAGGTATGGATGTCTCTCTTAGAAATATATGAAAAAGACACTCTCATCTGAATGTATCTTCCTAATTCTGTGTTAGATAGGTATGGATGTCTCTCTTAGAAATATATGAAAAAGACACTCTCATCTGAATGTATCTTCCTAATTCTGTGTTAGATAGGTATGGATGTCTCTCTTAGAAATATATGAAAAAGACACTCTCCAGCCAAACTTCTGACATGTTAAGTTTGCTTGTGAACACTTGCTTAGCATTTAAAAAAACCCAATAAATTCCAAAGCAGCTTGCCATTTGATTTCTGGGTGGTTGTTAAGGAGTCATTGTAACATGGAGCAGGTGTGTGTAGTGATAGTATGTTCCCATGCATTAGTAGTATTTACGTTCTTTCTCTAAGGAGATATCTTTTCTTAGCACTCTGATCCTATCAGTTCTGTTTAAGTGAATAATTATTTTTGAGAGTGTTCAAAGTACAGTGAATTTGCCTTAAGATGATACCCAGCCCTGAATAGCTAGTTGGTCCTGTATGTGCAAGCAATTATATTTGAGGAATCATCACAAATCCTAACATTCCTCTGACACCAAACGATTAAGTTTTCCATTCAAATTTCTCAAGGTAAAAGAAAGGAAAGGCTAATGAAAGGCTAAAGAGTCTGTCCTGCACCATCAAATACCCAGTAAACATCAGAGTGCATATGGTTGGGTTCTGCAAGCTTTCCTTGTGCAGGTAGGCCCATTAAGGTCTATGGGGCTGCATGTGCAAAATTCGATTACAGGGTTGGGGACTGTATTTTGTGACTCTTATTGCTAGTGTAAGTCTAAGTACATGGATCATCCTTTAAAGTGTAGGTTATCCAGTCTCAAAATGTAGTATTTTAAAGATCTGTTTTTAACACAAGCATGTGCATTAAATAAACAAATCTAGAGGCAGGAAGATGTTTTCTTCTTACGTTAAGCTTTAGTAATTTTCTTGACATACAGCCTTAAAAGAAAAGAAAAAAGGGAAAAGCAATCCCCAGCCACAAAAGGTAACGTATACTGTGATAGGAGAGGGAAAGGTATATTTATGATACCCCAAAAAGTGGAACTGACTCTCCAGTTTGGCTTTCAGGGTTAAAACCAAAGGAAGGACAAGAAATGCATATGTATGATAACAGTGAGGTAGATTTTGGCTCAACACTTTATTAATAATGACAGCATTATCCCTACCATTCTATGATTCTATGATCATTACGTTCATCATATTTTTCTTACCTTCCATGAACCTTAGACAACCTAGGTGGATTTATCCTCAGAGCATTTGCATAATGAAATTGATTTTGTCATAATTTCAGCATCATTCAAATTAGAGTTGCAGAGATGAAACTTACCTATCTTTTTATGGGTTAGTCAGTGTTTTCTTTAGAATATATGTTCTGGGCAAATGCTTCAATGATAAATAATAGTGCTTAAGCATCAGGATTTGTTTTGAGAAACAGAATCAAATTTGAATTGTTCTACAAATAAGCCAAAAGAACTGTTTTTTACTGCCCATCAAGGGAGTTAAGTAAAATCTCAGTCATTGAGAATAGCCTTTTGGAGATAATAGACTCTAATTGCTTTATTTGAAGAATGGTATTTACAACATCTTAATGGTCCTAGATGGGGTTCTTAAGTGCCACTGAAAAAAATTTACAAGAGTGTTCATTCAGAAACCTGATCATCTATACCTTACCACGCTTGCGTTGTGCATTTCAAAATGAAATTGTTGCTAAGGTGTTACAATACACCACATTTTTTCAGGGTTTGAATGATCAAAAAGCCTTATGACAAATTCTTGTTCTTACAGTGTTCTTCGTATAGATCTTAAACCAGCTTTATCTCAGTTGATATTCTTCGTGTTCTGTGATCAACAGCATTTGTCAAAGATGTATGATTTTAATGATCTGGACTAGATATAACTCAGTTTAGCCAGTTGAACTTGATTCTAAATGATTGCTATTGCTCATGGCCTGTAAAAATAGTTTGGAGGCTTAGTCAGAACTATGGTAATAAATGAAGTGAGCGAACTTTGAAAAGAATATTAAGAACAGGATCCTGTGAAGTTATACTGGCCACCTGTGCAAGACGTAACCCTGTGGAGATTTAAGACTGCCTTCCCAAGGGGCTTGTACAATACTTGTACAATATGTAAGAAATAGCTTTGTCGAATTTGCAGCTGCCTTGTTAAGCATGGACCCTGGTCATCTTGCTCCCTGGCTTGGCAAATATAACAAAGGCAGTGTTTCGGCCATCTTCTAGCCACTGGAGCAGCAGTGCTTGCCAGCACAGCTCCTCAGGGATGCTGTGGGGCCCTGCCATGCCTCTTACCTCAAGGTGGGCAGCCCTACCTGACTTCAAGTATACTGCCCTGTGCTGGAGCGCAGAGCACCGCTGCAGCTGCTAACCAGCTGCCTGGAAGGCAGCAGGATTGCTTGGGAGGATGAAGGGACAGGAGAATCTGTCAGGAGGGAGGAAAGCAAGCCATGGCAAAACATGCATACAGCAGTTTTGGGGAAGTGGCCGCCAATGTCGATGTTTTATCCTAGTGCATACAGGTTGAACAGGACAAGCAAGTCTGTGAATAACAAGCCTGTGAATAATACTGTGCCTTCTTATGGGACACAAATAAGGCTCCTACGTATTTGTATACATAAAATACATATTTTGACATGTATAACTACACATGCAAACTTAATCCGCTGTGAAGGAAAATTGTAAAGGCAGAGACTATGACACCTTGTAAGAGGTGATTCTTTTGTCTAGAATTGAGTATTTTAATATAAATACATACTTTCAGATTTGCAGAAGGCTGTGTAGGTTTTCATACTAGGTGTCCGTACATGCTTAGCCTAGCTGGCTATAGGCAGTGAAAAGGGATGGGACTATCAGAGGGCACTTGCACAAATCCAAGGCTGAATTGCAGCTAAGGAGAAGCCCTTCCTCTGTGAGTTGTAGCAGGAGACTGCAGAGACTGCTTGGTTAAGTACCTGAGCACTGAGGTTTTAGAAGTCTATTCCTTTCTTGCTCTGCACTCTTTAATACCCAAAGGGATCAGTGTTACTTCTCAAATATGTTGAACTGCTTGTTTGGTGCAACATACTAGAATTTGTTTTGCTGAAGCCTTGCAGAGTCAATATAAGATTTGTAACGGGAAAATTATTAAAATATTTAGTTAGATGCTTCTGGTGATATCTCTAAGAAGAATGTTCAAAGTAGTATTAGCAACTGTTACTCAGGAAAGTGGCCTTGTAGGGGATCCCTCTTTGTTGTTCTGGGAATACTTCAGCTCAATCTAGCACTAGTCAAGAAACCATTTTAACAAAGCAAGTAAGCTAAATCAGTAAGTATCATTATGCCTTTTGAGCAAACGTGTTTTGGGTATTAAATGCAATCAATTCCCTATCTGAATAAGATAGAACAATCTGGTAAGGCTACTAAACAAAAAAAGCAAATCTTGTAGAGGCATCTGGTTTAGGAGTCATATATCCCAAGCGGCACATGTGAAGTAAATGGAAATAACTTTTGTCATTATAATTGGGGGATACCTAGTGAATCCATTTGCCACAAAATTGAAACAAAATGAAGTGCTTCCTTGCATAGCACATGGTCAAATGTTAGAGATTTTTGGCCCCAGTATTACTGAGACCAGAGGTGTTAGTGCAGTCGGTGGGTTCTGGAGGCAGCTTAAATCCTTAAATGGCAGCTGAGAGTATGCTAGAAGAAGGATCACTCTGTTGATGCTTTCTTGGTCCAAGCATCAGCTTTTGGCTCTTCTCAGAAAGTTTTGGAAGGAGATCAGCCTCTAACTTTACTCATGCAAATGTCCTGTACAATAAGTGAGACTCTAGACTTTTAATTCTCCAATACTTTTACAGATAGGTAGTGACATAGATTTTGTTGCAATCCACTCATTATTTGCAGTAAGGAGTCAGGCTAACTTTGCCCATGTGATACTTTATATTTCAGAAGTTATAGCTGTCAGAAGTAATTCTTTCCATTGAGAATAGTGATTCATCTTTCCATGAGTCGTCAAGAGATCTCACAGTGTGAATGAAATTTTAGCTCATGTCACCATTCTGTAAGAGGAAACTACATATGGAGAGAGGACATTATGTTTGGATACACCTGTATCCGGTTGAAGTGGGTTGTCTTTAAGAACGGTTGTCTCTGAAGTGTTTTGAGTGAATTTAATGTTTATTTGTCCATGTCTAGCTTCAGGGTGATAGTTGTGGAGGAAGAAGGCTTGCTATTATGGAAAAGGTGTGCTTCAGCTAAGCCTCTCAAATGTGGTTCAGTCCTGATAATCAGGAAAATGAGCATTTGGTGTGGTAGAGGAGTCTCTAGGAGATTTCAGTCTTTTTCTCCATGATGTAACTGCTGCTGATGAGGTTACTTCAGTCAGTGTTTTAACTGACAAATTCATTTCTGCTCTATTCCTTTCACCTCTGTGGCAGAAATTTGCCTTGCCTTTCTCTAGTTGCTTGTCAGAGTGTCTATTAGAGTTACAATGAAAGGCTTCTTGGGCAAGAGCTAACCACACAGCTCTGTCTTCTGCATTATTGTAACTACATATGAAATTCTGGAAAAAACAATCATTTCTAGAAGACTATGAGTCTAGAAGTCCAACCTATTACTCGTTTTTGGTTGTGTCCTTGTGGTGAATGTCTTAATTTTATTTTGTGCTTTGATTGTCTTTTTAATGCTTGATATACAAACTCAGTAGGGGATTTGGAAAGGAGTTTGGAAAAACCTGAAGTGCAAATGTCACAATTTTATGAAGAGAATAAATATGCTAATGAACAGCATCTGTATAAACTTGGGGAAACATGGTACATATTTTTAAGTATTGTATTGTTTGCAAAGAGATGACTTTTATAAGAATGACACTGTGAGGACGATTGAGTCTAATGACAAAATTTTAAGAGAGGTTTGTAATTGTGTACCATGACAAGATACAAGACTATGACCTTTCCTTTAAGAACTCAATTTTGGTGCAGTATTTGTCCCAAATACTAGTCTTCAGGAGTCAGGGCATTGCCATTCTTAAAACAATTTTGCCAAGGTAAGCCCAGTTGCTGGAGAATTTATTTTCTTAGTGCAGAGTCCTTAGCTTTGTGTAACTATGGAAGCAGTGACAGTCAAAAGAGTGCTGTGAGAATGTTTTCGGTTGCCTTTATCTTTTGGTGCTTCCTGCAGCACACTACAGCTTAGGCAGTGGTTGTGGTAACAGGCAATTAAATTAATGTAAAGACCAAGTTGATTTGACATGTTTTTTAACCAAGTGTTTATTAGTTGAAAAAATCTTAGGGCATATTTTATGTTTGAGTGGGAACTTGATTCATTGTCAGAAGTCTGTGTTGTGTTTGAGCCTGTTAAGCTGACATTACCAAATGGAACCGTGGGAGACTTTTGGCTTGTATTTATAGATTATAAACCAAATCTCCTACCTTGCTGTCTCAAGAGCCACAAAAATGTTAATGGAAGTCAGAGATGCAAGAAAAAATGTATTCCATATAGCCTGTCAACTTGCCAGTATTGGCTTCTTCCTTGGGTTACTTTCCACTGTTTTGTTCCATCTAGTTTTAGGTATCACAATGGATGGGACTTACTCTGCATGCCTTTGGAAATTATTTTGCGGTCCTCACAAGACATTATGAAGCTTTCCTGTGAGCTTGGGCAAAACGCTTCAGGCTTCCTGCTTGTTGCTTTTAGCTTTTGTTTGACTGAGTGTACCAGTAAACATATGCACACGTCAAACTAAAAGTGGTTTAAATAGGTATTAAGATACTCTCTGTTGAAGGCTGCTGTGAACACTTTAAATCAACCTGCATGCATCAAGTGACATAGCTGTAGCTGTAGAGTTTCTTTTGTTGTATTTTCTTTTGTTTCTCTCAGGTTGAATTTTCCACACAGAGTTTGATGTCTCTTGGTCCTTTGGTGTCTCTACCTAATCAGTTTCTTCTGTTCTCCTCCCTCTGATCCTTTTCACCTTTAACGCTAGGGTACCTGTGCATAAGCCTTACAATATGAACAGGCCAATTATAAGCACTTAAAGCTAGGTTAAGATGAAGTCAATGATTCATCATTAAGTGAAAGCTAAAATTAATCATTTGCACTGCTTGAAAGATAAGAAATTTTCCTTGCTTCATCAAAGACAATTTGTCTCTAAAGAACATGTTGCTTCTGTATCAACAGCTACGTGCCAATGTGCACAGAACAAAAGACAAACTAATTTCAGTTGTTACTTGAGCCTCAAGGAACATAGTAGATTTTGCAATTGTTTCAAAACACAAAATGTTTCTGGACTATTATAATTTAATTAGTTCTCCCTCTTTTTTTTTCTTTTTCAAATAATATGTATATAAAAACCAGCAAATATGTTCAATCATTTTAGCTATGAAAAAAGAAGGAAACTGAGAGCAACTGAAGACCAGATGTAAACAATAGTATACATATTTAGGCTTTAGGAAATATTTTCTTGATTACTCAGATTTAGTAAATGTTGTTTGCCCTCTAAAGTGGAGGATGTAAGCTAGTAGAAACTGAAAGGCATTGACTTTGTGAGTGTACCCTTATGCTAAAACAACAAAGATAGAATTACTGGTAAATATGTAATTCTCAAAAGTTATTTCATTTAGATTTCTGGGCCTGGAAGGCAGGAAGATCTAACCTTTGTACAGTATTTCTGAAACAATTTCTTCCTTAATGTATTTTTAATACTCATTCAGAAATTCAGGCTAGAAGAAGGCATCTGCCAACTTATAAATTCTGGGTAGAAGCTCTGGGAGTCTTATACTGTACGTTCCCTGTTACCTTAGTGATCTGCCAGCTTGCCAATAGAGCTTACTCCATCATTTCTCTTGCAGAAATAGATTCTCTTTGGCCTAGAACAGCTGGGATGGGAAAAGTCTATGAAACTTAAAATTTTGATCATTTAGCTAGACATAATATTTTCCCCTAGTTCTTAGTTGAGCTTTGTCAACTCATCTACCTCCTTGTGGCACACATACTGCTTGTAGTCATATGCCAGAAATAGCTGAACACAGAGTTTGGTCCTTACTTCCTTTTTTTGCTTCTCACAAGACTTACCTAATTTTTGAGACAAAATTGTTCTATCATTAAATTATTGATTTAAAATTTATGTAATGGTTAGATGTTTTGAAAATTCTTTATTTGGAACAGCAGTATTTCCTTAGTCAAATTCATCTGTCTCTTTCCTGTATTAAAAACATATCTTAAATTCTACCCAAAAATAGAAAAATAAACCCCCAATCCTGTTAATGTGGTGCTACATAATGATATCAGCCTAAAGGAAGCATGCCCTAGCCATTTTGGTAATTATCTGTTGCCTCCTCAGGCCTTTAAATGTAGTATCTTAACATGCTGCATGCATCTGATTATTTTGTTCATTACTTGTGGGGGAAAAAAATCCAGCTTGTTCCCTCTCATGTCTGTTAAACTGAGTTCAACTTTCAGGCCTTTTTCCTTTGTTGTCCATAAGTACTGAAACTTTATAAAGGAGCTGTTTGTTCGTTGTCTGTGGCTATTAGGCTTCAGCTCATCCAAAAAGCCAGGTTGTCCTCTGTGAGGTGCAAACAGAACTCTGAGGCAACCTGTAGTTCAACACCGAGACACGGCTTGTTTAAAAGAAAGGGGGCAAAAAGAGGTCTTCTACTGACAGTAATGGTGCCGGATTGGCATTAATTAGTTTAGAGCGGCATACTATTTATTGCAGTGCATCATGGTACAGTGTTATGAGGCTATAATTTGATTCCTGAGCCAGGTGAAGTGCATGAAAATCACTTACTTCTGCATTTGTCTTTGTTTTCCCTGTATTTTCCTCTAGGCAAGATTAATTTCTTGCATGTTGACTCACTTCTCAGCCTTCAGCCTCAGCTATTGGACACAATAAGGTATGCAGTGGCAACTGCTGTTTGAAAAGTTGCCATTTGGAAGGAAACACAGAGAGAGTTGCCCCACAGACCCGTACACACATGTATAATATATTACCCATGGATACACAGGTATCCTCAGGTGGGAATGAAAGCAGAGATTTTTTTTTTTTTTTTATGCAAGACAGAATTGATTTTATGAAAGACTTTTTAATTTTTTCCCCAAGTTGAGTTTTTTAATGCTTTCTTAGATCTGATATGCACTCCGAAGTGTTACAGGATGATAAGAGATGAGCTAAGTTGTTTGCTGCCAAAATCCTGCAAAGTGAGTGGTATGCAGCCTAAGGAGGAATGCTGCTCTTTTAAAATGGTGCCAACCGTAACATAACTAAGTCACGGTTTAAATCATAAAATTATTACAATGTCCTTGAAGCAAGATGTAAACTAAGTTCCTTGTACAAAAAGGAGGAGGATGTGCTCTACACCCAGGAGCAAATAATGAAAAAGAAGATGTGGAAACCATATCTTATCAGGACATGAGCACAGTCTCTTTGTAACTCATCAGTTTCATGGCTGAGCATTTTTAAAACATACTCCCAATTGCCGTCTCATACAGCCTCTTTTGGTGCCTGAGTTGGAGAGATTGTGGTGTGGTGCAGAGCGGTTACTGCCCTCAATAGTCCTTACACAATGTGTCAAAAACCAACAGAGCAGCTTTGATTTGGTGATGTGGTAACTCTGTATCATCTTAAAGCTGCTCAAATGGAAAAGGTAGTCACTCGGTCCGGTGTACTGATTAGGAATAAATTTACACCACAAGTGGAAGTTTCTGCTCAATTAAACTTAACTAGCTTTTATACAAGTAAAGCTTGTATGCCATCATCAGTCTGTATCATTATGCCTCTGTCCTCCCACCATCAATATAATGTGGGTGCAAATTTTGTCTCGTTTAATGGAAATAAGGGCATGATTGGTACAGATCAAGTTTTTACTACTGAAAGATTCATTCATACACAGAGATCATGCTAATGATTGTGTGAATACAGCTTTATAATTGAATTTAAAAAGTTTCAGACAGTCTGCTTGACTTGAGACAACAAGTTTTAAAACATCAGGAATTTTTGTGAGGATGTTGGCGATGAAAGTGTGTTGTGTCATATTATGATTAAGTTCTGTGCAAATTTACAGTACTCTTTGCTGCTTATAAAGGTTTAGATCAGCATTATTGGTCCTACTGAGCAACTGGAGATTTTTATTTGCTAAGAGTCAGCCAAATGTGTCTCTGTGGGAGAATGCTGACAAACCTTACTCTTTAAAACTTGCCTGTCTCTTCTGTTTTGCAAACACATTTCCTCTTTTCCTTCTGCATAAATAATATTGTCTTGCCTCCCTAACTCTGTTTGGATCTGGCTGCTACAAAGATAGTAGTGCTTCTCAATTTCACATCAGGTGGCCTGTTTACGATCTTTCTCATTTTTGCTCACCTGAAAAGCATAGGTTTTTATTTCCCTCAGTTAAGTGCTTTGAGACTCCTCACTGAATGGCATCCTGTGCACCCTAAAAAGTCATCATTCTTCCAATGTTCTTGCAAGACTATAATGTCTGTTTTGGTGAGGCAGTTAAAGAGTTAAGAGCTTGTGAAGTTTCAAAGAAATGCTGGACAGCTGCTGTAAAGTATCTCTACAATCCTAGCTGACTTCATTCTTGTCATAAAATGGTAATAATATACAAAAACGGGTGCAAGAGAGGAAGTGTTTTGGGAAGGTATATGTTTCATGCAAAGACATCAGAAATGCATTCTTTCCCAGGGACACATACCATAAGATCCATGTTAATTTAAATGGAACAGTGAAATACCAGAATGTGTTTACAGAAACATTATTTTGGTCCAAAAAACCCCCATTGCTTTGTTGTTCTAGTCTACAAATGGCAAAAGCAGGTAAGTTAACCATGGTATGGATTTAATATAAAGATATTGCTGACTGTATGAACCTGCTTTTTAAATGTTTGGAGCTTTCACATATTTTTTTTTAAAAATTTTAAAATTATTTTAAGGAGGAGCTTTGACTTGATATAGAAGAAATACATATATACTTAAAGTATGTTTTCACATTTACTTTACATTGTAAGACTGATTTCGTATCTAACAAGCTTTTAATTAATTTAATCAACTAATAGTGCTCCTTGGTGAGCAGAACAAAATACCTCTTTTTTGCCTCACTGCATTCTATGACTTAGAATTTAAAATAAATGGAGAAGTGGGGCAATGCCCACTATGTATAGGAAGTGTGAGAAAGACTTCAATTTTTTTTTTTTTGCTAAGCAAGTAGGAATGTTTTGATTGTAAAAGATTGAACATTTTTTTACTAGTTAGTCTACCAAGTTATCTGACTAGAGAAAATTCATACATGAGCTTATATTTTAATTATATTTTTCAGTACCACCCAATTGAAGACACAAAAGTAAAAATAATTCCTACCAGTTCAAAGCTGTTCCACTGATAGTTAGGGATATTCTTCCTGAATTTTCTTATCGTTCCGTGTAGAATTGTCTCTCTTGTAGTAAGAATCTGCAATAAAATTCAAAATTAATTTGTTATTTTTTTAACAAGCATAATTAAATATTGCTTTATATTCTTTTGGCTTCAGAGGTCTTTATTTCAGCATTAACTGGATAAATTTTTATAAGATATTGTATTCAGGATTGGAGAAGTTGCACTCATGAAATTGCACTTCTGTATGTATGTATGTTCTGTAGTATGCTCTTCTGATTAGCTCTTCTGAAGTCTAGGAGATGCCTATATGAATATAAAATAGAGCACTGCTGTTTCATCTCTGATTTCTGTTTCATTTACAGACATGTTTCCTCTATACTTCTTTCTGTATTCTATAATTTTGTTTTTGCTGGTAGGAAGTGAGCAAATTCTGGCTGCTATAACTTTATATACATAATATAATCTTTAAGAATTCACCAATTTATGAAGCTAGGTCACAGATCCTGATGAGCTCTTCAAAAAGTGTAGCCCTCAGCCAAGCTATAGGAGGGGAAAGAATACCACAGTGTTGATGTTGAATGGCATACAAGTAACAGTTTGTCTCTTTTATGGAGATGTAACCAGGAAGCTCAGATGATGTACAAGAGGAGATAAAGGCAGGCTACTGGGACTGAGACCTGAGTGAAACTGAACTGAGCCCTGTCACGTGCTGAGGAATTAAATGAGAATGATATCTGGTTTTAGAAGATGATCCGAGGACGTAACGAAAGAGAAATGAAAGGAAAATGGGATTATTT
The DNA here is from genome assembly GCA_013401255.1 of Urocolius indicus. NCBI lineage: Eukaryota > Metazoa > Chordata > Aves > Coliiformes > Coliidae > Urocolius > Urocolius indicus. The sequence continues at coordinate 155,344 of WBNH01004296.1, read as the reverse complement.
TGACACAAGAAGGCACTTCTTTGTTATTTGCTCTTAGCATCTCATTTAGTATACATGCACAGTTGTTTCAAACTAGATGGTATTTGCCTACTGTTTCTAGAAGTTATTGCCAAGAGTGAAAACCACATAATATATTTCTAGTATGAAACCATCTATTACTGATGGATAATGACAGAGTAAAGGGTGAAGGCACCAGATAGTCTGAGTTATATACCAGATAGCTTGTGTATTCCGAATAACTCTTTCTTGAACTCATAGATTTTTAAACTTACACTAGGCTATATTGATTACCAGCTGCTTTTTGGATGTGATGAATTGTCTTCTCTCTCATGTCTATGGCAGATAATCTCAAGTACTCCCATGATAATCTTTCTTGTCCTTTTTCAAGTAGTGTGCCAACTGACACTTTTCTTTTAGCCATTATAGTGAAATAACATATATTATAATGGCTGTAATAACACCTTTTAAAAGAGAAGCATTTTATAGTTTTTACCTGAGTTCTCGCTTACATTTTATGTATTTTTGCTTTTTAACATTACAGACAATAGATTTGTGTCTGTCACGGCTCTCTGAATAAAGCTCCTAATTTTTGATGTGAAGCATGGAGTTCGGTCTCTAAAATAAAAAAGGGCTGACCTTTTGAGAAACTTTCTGTACTTACTGAACAGTTACTGATGAAGTCACAGGAGAGAGATAAATCAGAATCCTGTTTTACTAATTGTTGCTTAAATTTGGCTCGATTAGGAAAGTTCCTGTGAAGGGTTGTGTAAATATGCACTTTGCAAAATAATCTGGGAGTGTTAGACATGGGTAAGTCTATCAGACCACCAATCTATCTCCTTGACTTTTCAAGGTGATTTATCACAAAGCATTTAATTCACTTATTTTCTTGTAACCATGAAGTGTGTTACTTAAGTTTCCTTTAGTTATTTTTCTTCATAGTGCATTTGTTTTAACTAATAACAATATGTATTTAAGGAAATTCTGTGCTTCTGCTTCAAAGGACGGGAAAAAAATTACCTTTTTCTGACTTTCAATCTAGGGACAATTAGATGCTTTATGTTCCTTTTGTGTCTTTAGTCAGAGTGGTGGGTATTAAGACTATATTAGATGTCAGTTGGTGCACTTAAGACCAGTGACTTGTCCAATATGCTAAATCCCCAAAGAAATGATTACAGGATTTCAAGGATTTCTTGATAGAATTCTGCCCTCTAAGCAGGGAGAAAGAAAACTTTTTACATAGCTGTCACAAATACTTAAGCCATACTAAGATAATCTATTTCTTCTTGACACGTTATCATAGTATTTTATCTTAGGAACCAAATAGCTCTTTACTATTTCGAGTTGCTTTTTGAGTAATGGTTTGCAGCATGTTTAATTTTTTTTTTTCTTTCTATTTTCTAGCAGCTGTAGAGAGGTCTGTTCCACGTCTCACCCCTGTCCAAAACGCGGTGGGTTTCTTTTTGGTTCAGTTCATAATTTGTGACAGGTCTATGACTGTCACTTTTGATCTCAGTGCATTCTAGTCTTTCTCCTTCATCTTTAGGCATCCATCTGAAGCACTCTTGTAGACATTTGTCTCCTCATTAAGTAGCCAGAAGAATTTGGCACCTGAGTTGTTACTCTGAAAGAAACAAAAACCTAACTGTTTGACTGTTCCCTTCAAAGGCTTTTCCATGGTGCATGTGGAGCATGAAGGAAGACAATGTCTTACTATTTAAAAAGCTCTACTTGAAAGCAGGACTTCTTAAAGGTAGCGCTTTTTAATCATTATAATTAGGGAACTGAGATTTTTTGTTGCATTCCTGTTTTAACCTTTGTGATACTGAGCTACTGAAGGTGGATAATTGAGAGAAGGCCTGGCATGGATGGGTTGAAGGTGTCAATTTTGTGAGTAGCTACCTGTGGATGTAGAAATGTTCAAAAATCACAGCATACTACTATCTCTTGCATAGTTGGAATGACACCTATATATACATTAATAAACAGGCTGAACTATTGACATATATAGGGTCCTACTTCCTAATTGTGTCAAAGGTAGATAGTGTTTCAAAGGAGCAAGGCTGTATTTAAGATGGTTAGACATATCTTCACTTGAATGAATAGGACAAAAGTCAGTTTGGGGTTGTCACCTGTCTCCACATTTATAGCCTGTTTATGTGCTCTTTTGGTAGTAGTCGTACAAGCTTCTGTTGACCAGCATTTTCTTACTGTAGTTTTGCCTTTACTTTAGGGAAGCCATTTGCATTGCACCAGTGGCATTTTTGTATCAGTTATTAGTACTGTGTTTTAACTCACTGCACTTGATTAAGAGGGTACAGCTTGATGTTTCTGAGCTTGTTTCTGCTCTGGAGAGCAATGCTACTCTGCTTTGATAGGGGCATCCTTTTGTTCAAGAAGTGAAAGAGCAGATAGAGCCTTCACTTTAATAGTCACAAGAGAACTAGAAAACTATACAAAGGCCTGTAATCTCTGAAGATTTAAGGCAATCCTGCTGAGATATGATTCTGTGACTGAATCATGTTTTGACCCATTAATATTTGACCATTTGTCACACTACTGACTATTGCCTTTTGTTATTGTCATTACATTCTTCTGGAGTCTCTATAGCCACTGTCTGTTTTGTTTCTTTGTTTTGGGTTTTTTTTTCACTAGGGATAGATTTGTAAATTGGCAGAAGGTATCAAATTCAGTTCCCAACACCGGAGTACTGTGTGCATTTCAGTGGGGCAACACCCATGCAACCTCCACTGCATGCTGCCTTGGGCAAAGTGCAGCTTCCTAGGGAATATATTCATACTGCACGTTCACACCCCAAGAGCCTCGCTACATTATGTGTGCAGCCTCGTGGGTTGTGGGTGTTCCTCCTCCTTGTCCTTCTACAGCCTATGCTGGCAAAATGGATGTGAATGTTACGTCCAAATTTTTGAGACCGTTTTTAGATGTAGACATGGAAGGAAGCAGTGCCACAGAGCAAGGAAAAAGCCTTTAAGGACCATATGGGTGCTGTAGAATATTGAAGACTATGAAAAGCTTGTTTTCACCTTTTAATGTGTGTCTAGAGGCACAAATAGTCTCTCCCCACAGACTAGGTATATTATGTATTTGGAAGGTTTTCTAGGAGTTTTGGCTTTCTGCTGAGTGTGAGTGGTCATTTGGAATAGACAACAACAACTTTCTTAGAGAGGACAAAGGTCAGTTTAAAATTCTTACATGTACTATGTCATCCAAGTATTTGCAGATTTGGAAGATCTACTTGAAGTCTTCCTTGAGGAAGAAGGTCTCAAGGGAGTATTGCTAGTTATGTCTGAAAGGGAGTATTTGCTAGTTATGTCTGAAATGTATTTGCTTTGAAAGCCACCATTAGATTAGGCATAGACCATGAGACTGTTTTACACTGCTCAGGCCAGGGGAGGATGAAATCTGTTGTTTATCAGAGTGCAGGTTTTTCCCAGGGTGCTTTTATACACTGCAGAATATGCATTAAGCTGTTGGCATCGTATCTCTAAATATTTTTTTTGGTTTCAGAAGAACTTAAATTTAAAAAGAACTAGACAACCAAATTCTGCCCCCCAAAAAATAAAGTTGTGAAACTGTCTTTAACACCTTAGCTCAATGAAGCACAAACAGATCACTCTTACTGACATAGCACATACTGACAAACTTTATTTATCTATGTAGGGACTCTCTTCTGAGAGGTTTTTCACCGTTGCCTACATAGAGTTTAGCAGACCTTCAAAAAACTGCTGAGAAAGGGGACAGTTGTTAAGAAAATTACTGCATATTTCAGATTTGGGATTACTAGTGTTTCTCTGCATATGACAATGAACAACTGTCGGGGGCAAAACAGAGGTTTCTTTGTTTCTCTCAAGTCAGTGTTGACTTTAAAGCAAGAAGCCAGGAAAGGAAGATACCATTATATGTAAACTGAGAAAACCTCCTAATGAGACTTTTAAGCCTAGTGTCATGGCATGACAGAGGAGCTTTCCAAATCGGTGTTGTTATAGAAAGTGTAAAAATGCAAGTGATTTTGTCTAGCAGATTTGCAACAGTGTCAGAAGATAAATGTTGCATTACGTTTGTTATTTTGCATTCCACTAAGATTTTGTTCTATTTTCTGTCTCTTGTCTAAGATATTGGTCTATTAATATTTTAACACTGAGAAAGGGATGCCATGAATAATCACTAAGAAGAAAATGAATAGCTGGTTTAAACTGAGGTAACACATTTAGGTATCAGCAGACATGCAGCTATTGTAATGGGTTAAAGACAAAGGAGAAAAGAAGGAGATAGAATAGGTTTTTCTGACCTTGCTTTTAAATTTATAGAGTTTTGCTTTATGACAGAAAACCAGTGGTTTCCAGTCATCAAGCTAAGTAAACCAATTTAGCAGTTAACAGGACTGACGCTAAGATGAAATGAGAGAAAAGTGAGGGAAAAGGGAGTGGTCTATAGGAAGGAAACATTAAGAAAATAGCTTATTTAGGAAGATTAAGAAGCAGATGAAGTCATGAGAACCTGAACAAAACCCCATAGGCAGCGGGGTTTCCATACGTTTAGAGAAATTGCAATACATGTTTGCTGTGGATGCTCATCTGAGAATTTCTACTGTCAAATGGCTCTTGTGGGCTTTTTTAAGACAGCTGTTGCTGCTACCTGCACCCTTTGCATGTGCTGGGTTATAATTTTCTTTGCTTCAGGAAACATAAGGATAATTTTATTCTTTTAAGGTAATCTACAGGCATTTGTTTGCTTCAGAGTGAAGTCACCTTCAAATTGCTGTTAATTTTTTGAGAGGTTAAAGGTGAAATGGCAGTATGCAGGGTTTTAAACGATAGCCATGTTTATCAAAGTGACTGCTATTAATCTAGAGTGAGTAATAATTTTAAATGGAAGTCTGAAATCTTACATTTTTGTCTTGCCCCATTGTTTCCCCTTGTCCTTCTTGATTTACTGGGGTAACCAAGATACATGGCTGGGTCATGAATCTTTCCTAACCATGTATTTTGTACTCACTGTACAATTGATTTGCAACAGTGTGCTATAAAAGATGTTTAAAAACATGTAGACTAATGTGGAAATTATGTAACTGTGAAAACTTCAGAAGAGCTTGGAGTTATTTTTCTATTTTTGCTCTGTTTAGGTACATGTTTAGGCTGGTTCTTTATCCTTGTGCTCTTGCATATCCTATGTATTTGTACTCTCCATAACTGGTTCATCAGGAACATTTAACCTAATATGTAATCTCACAGTGGGAATATGCCTTTTTCGGTTTTGGTTTTTATTTTTCTTAGTTTTCTTGTTCTTCTAGGGTGTGGTTGGAACTAAAATGAAATTTAGGTGTGTTTCTTTTTGTTTGGTTGGGTTTTTTTTTTGACCTGCCAAAGTGTTTGTTCTGTTAGCATTGCTCTGCTCCCTGTAAATCAGACATTCTTCTTGGTCTGCGTCAGGTTACTAATGACATGATTAATGCAGGAAGGGTAGAGTAGGATGACGTAGTGGCTCATTCAGAGTTTACCTGAGAATTATCTGTATCTCTCTACTGTTTAGTGTCTGTGTGAGTCATGGCCTGAAGCCCTGCCATTCCCTGATCTTCAGCTGGGCAAGATCACACTTACCTCATTCTATGTATGCATTTCTCCCTTTCCTGCCAGATCTGATTAGAAGCGCTTTTGTTTTAAACTCCATGTTTATGAAATGTAAAATATACTTTTTTACACATAACTGACCATAATGCTAAATGAAAAGCGCCTTTAGATATCTGTACAAAGGCAACTTCAGAAACTTTCTCTGTCCTTACGCTAATTCTGATTTTTATCAACTAAATGCTTATTCACATTCATGGGTTTAGCAATGATAGTGTTATGACATTAGTAAGCTTTGCAACAGGACCATGAGTGAGTTGCTGTCTGTCAGTAAAGCCTCCTGTTTTTTCTTATGTATTTGCACAGATAGAAACTTGCAAAATACAAATGTCAAGTTTGTGACGCTTTCTACAGCTTTTGAAATTTCTTTGCGCTGTGGGTACAAACTGTTTCTGTCAAATTCAGGACACCTTAACCTTACTTCCTTAATGGAGTAGCTGGGAAATTTATATTACTGATCAAGACAGCATATGAGCATGTTCTCTGATACACTTCGAAGTCTTGGTCGTTCTTTCACCATAGGCTGGTTGACTGGATCTCTTTTGTACCAAAAGATCAGTATTTGTTCTGCTAATTGTGTATATATGTCCTTTAAATGCAGGTTCCTCATAGAGTGTTGGTATTGATGTTCCACTACACTTATTAGAAAACATGCTGTCAAATGCTCTCAAGTCTCTCTTAGGAGAACAGAATGAATACTATCTAGAGTTTTCAAGAAATTCTGATTATTTTATTCAAGACTCATTTTTTCCCCCCTCTGTAAAACTGTTAAAAAGGCTTTGTCATTCTTCAGGACTTCAACTTTCCTCAACTGAAACAATCTTCTTTGTTGTGTATGTGGTTCTCAGTCTGAATTATCTGTGCAAAAAGTCTTTAATGTTTAACAGTAGAACGTTATTCTGAAAACAAGCTATCATTTTCCACCCAGCTCATATTTTGCAACCTGCCAAAGCCTATATCAGGAACACAATGAGTGGGGAAAAGTTCTAAAATGATAGACAGAAAAATGTCTTCTGGGAAACCTAAAATCCCATGAGACTCGTTCTGTTATTAAAGAATGTTTTTACAAGCACAGCATCATCGCTTTTACTTTATGACATTTTCAAAATTGAAACCTTGAGAGCATAACATTTGTGTACAATGTAAACAAACTTGATACTTATTTAAGTGACATTTCTTGGAAATAACATTACCTTAAGAGAAAAGAATGGTCAACATGAATAATTAGCCAGAATAAAAACCCACCCAACTTCTATAAGGCATACCTCTCAACTACTTCTAATAAAGGTCATACTGATGCCCATGCTCGTCTTTGATGTGTGCTTACTGACTATATTTTGCAAACTTTTTAAAGGAAAACAAACTCATCTTATGATCTGTTAGTCTCAAAAGGTGCACCAGATGAGTCAATTCTTTATGTAGGCATGTCATAAAAATATTTTTGTTTTAAAACATGGAGTTCTCTAATGCAACATGCATCCCATTTCACCTACATTGCAGTATATGCTAATGGCATTAATGGTTTTAATTACACAGATGCCTAAATGGAGATGGCAAAAGTTCATGTCTGGCCTCATGTTGTCTATATTTCATTTTTCTGCTTTTAAGGAAACTGTTTACATAAAACAGTAACATAGATTTTATTCAATGAGTCAGTGTTTAAGCAGAAATCAAGCATATTGTTTGACACGTGCCTCTGTGTAAGCTGTGTATCTAGAATCTGTCTAGCTTGAGCAGTGACATGGTATTTCTGGCTTTTGTTTTCTTCTGGCTCAACAGCCAGTGCCTTGGCTGTAGAACTGTTTTTTTGCTTTTCAACTAAGTACCTCTTCTGTTCTTGTTTTCAACTAGAAAAAGAATCAAACAAAACTTAAAAAATTATTTTTCAAAACTGAAAGGCACTGAACAAAGTAATGAAATAAGAAACTGTCTTTAAACAACTTCTGTAAAACCTATACCTTTGCTTGTCCTGCAGGTCTAAGAGGCAGGACATTGCCTGCCCTCTACTTTGTGTCAAGTTGTAGGTGCCTTTTGCAGCTCAAAACAACAAGCAGTCTGTGGAGAGAGAGAGCAAGCTCAGTCTGGCTCCCTGACTTAGTAAAACTCCCAAGACAAGAGGAAACTCTGAGGAAGGGCTGCAGAGGCAGGAAACAGATGTTAGCAGCATTGTCCTGGCTCAGGTGGCTCCATAGCAAGTGTATCAAGACAAAATAACAAAGTGGTCTGAATGACCAAAACTATAGTTAATTATATAGTTGTTTATTTGGCTACTTTAATCTAGATTTACCTACGGATTAATGTGATTTTTGCATGTGCTGTTCTTTGGCTGGCATTTGTGGTGTGTTGTCAATCCTCAGATACTTTGTCTGGCAACACCACAGATCACTGTTTGTTTCCATGTGCAGCTAGGTAGCTTTCTTGAAATGCTTTATGTGGTCATCTTGGAATTTCAGGAGTTTTTAGCTTGTATTTAGCAAAAAATCACCAGGCATAGGAGGTTGCAAAAGGCAACCTTAGAAAAAGCCCTTTGAAGTTTCTAAAACAGTTGAAGATTTCGCACTTTATTTTTGCTGTGTATGCCTTTCTTCCTGTGACTTTTTCTGGTGTAAAAGTTACCTGAGTATGAGTCATACTAGGACTATAGGAAGCCAACAGCAAACTGTTTAAATTGGCCTTTGGCACCCATCTTCCAGGGAAAATGGACAGAAATGCTTATTTGAATCTGCTTTTAGATTTTGAATGTTCTTTGTATCCATTCATCAGTTAAGCAAACTCTCAATGCAAGATACCAGAGGATACAGGGAATCTCAGCGATTTAAAAGAAAAAAAGGAATACAGCAAGTGGAATTGAAATGAATTATGATCTTTGGGGGAAGGCATAATGCTCAAAGGTTGTGCTGTGAAAGTGTCACGTGTTAAAGTGAGGTGGTTCATGTTTGTGATGCAATGAAACAGTAGACTGTGTCTGGAGCATTTCTTTTGACACCTTCTGGCTTTTGGGAAGGGCTCAGACACCTTCTCTGTCTTTAGATTTCTTGCAATTCCTTTGAGACACTAACTCTGTCAGGCTTGCTGCAGAAGCAAAGCCTCTGTTCCTGGTTTGTTGGTGATCTGCCTATATCTTTAAACATCCCCTTACAGGGCTGTTGCTGACCATTTTAGGTTTCTGGCTTTTACTGCTTAGTTACGTAAGTAGATAGCTACAGGGTAGTGCACAGGGTTTCTCATGCTCAACAGCATGAGAAAAGTACATAATTTAACCGTCTTCATTCATTCTTGCTTTAGGGAGTTTTTCTTGTTTCTAGATAGCCCTGACTTTCCCTCATCTCCCATGATTACAGCTCCCACCATTTTTCCATTTGAGAAGGTGTTGCCAGAGATAATCTCTTAAGCTTCCTGAGGGCAACTCTGTGACATTCTTAATTTGGACATGTTGTTTTCTGCTAGTTGTCTAGCTTTGGAAATTTCCATTTCCCAAATCTCTTTAGGGGAGAGAGGAAAAAACTCACTTTGTGATCGGGCTGAGGCACACAGGTGGCATAGTTATGTTTCAGATCTCCGTAACAAATATTTTCCTTTTCTAAATCTCCTTATAGATAACTATCAGTATTTGCTGAATGTGGATCTGTTTTAGCATCACATAAAGGTTGTTTTATAACAGTCTTCCTAAATGCCTGTAAAATATAATAAGTCACAAAACTTAACACCGCTATAATGTTAAGAAGTTGGTGCCATGAGCAAGTTCTTTTTCTTAGTTAAATGTGACTTGATAAAAATGGAATGAATCTGTGTAGAAATACTGGATCTGCTACTTCTCTCTTTGGCATGTTCTTATAGGGAAGGCCTTATTACTGTCTGTCTGACACTCATTTCTAGGGATGGGGATGGACCAGTTGAGAAACAGAGTTTTTGGTGACAGTGTTTCATTAAATTTCATGAAAATGGCTTGCCAGTTAGAAGAAAGATATCTTAGTGTGGGCTTGTGGAACCTACTGAAGATTTTTTTTTAAATCCGCATAGGACACAAATTCATAGGAACCTAAACCATGCTGGCTCTACTATTAGTAGAGCTGCTAGCTCTACTCTGTGTGGATTTTCAAATCAAATTATGTTTGCCTTTGCTAAACTTGTGTTGTGTTACTAACTTTACTGTGTATGTTTCAGTTGCCAAAATACTAGAAACCACAAAGAGCATCAGTGTAATAAACAAGATCAAATAAGGACAGTCTGAAATGCTGTTACTTGCAGATAGTTGACTTAACATTAAAAAAAAAAATTGGTTTTTTACTATTTATTTTTGTTGCAGCTTTCTTACAGCCCTGTGAACTTACTTTCTCCCACTGGAATATCAGTATATACAAGAGGAGTACTGCTCACTTGCCACTATTTAAGAATTGTAAGCAATACAAGGAAGCAAAAAATAGTACTTCAGATTTGAGAATGCATTTTTATGTAAAAACTACTTATTTTAAATTCCAGTACTTAGAATTGTTTTCTAATTTGTATGTGTGTTTCTCATGAAAATTTTTTATACTGTTACACTCTGATGAGAAAAGTTCAAGTTTCTGACTTCACATCTTTCCTAGTTGCCGATTCCAATGTAAGCTAGTGACATGGTCACCAAGATGATTACTATAACTGTAGTTACTTATAAATGACAAGGATTGGGCATTGAAAACTATGATTATAGAAGCAATTTAGCCTGTTGGATATCCTTCAGACTCCTGATTATGTCTAAATGACAGCAGTATGAGATTATATTGTTTAAATTACAGTCCTCTATTTAAAAGTTATAGACTATCTGTGTTCCAGTCTTCTCTTTGAAACCTTGAAGGTTAGCTATCTGAAATCTGCATGTACATGACGCTTACTGCAGAATTGCTCTGATTTTCTTTAGAGATGCATCAATTCAGGAAAACTGTTTTTAAATTCTCTTTTTCCGTGGCTTTAAGACAGATTTCCCTGTGGCAGATCTGTTTCCTTTATTGCTTGTTTATTTATATTAGTAGTGGTTTCCTTCTTAAGGTTAATTATTGTTTCAAATAAATTGCAACTTCCTGTTCTGGTGTAGCTTGTTTTCTTTAGATTTGTTCCATGGTTGTCATGATGTCTGTAAAATATTGTTTGGGAATTCTTTGTGTTTTGAAGGTGCAATGCTCCAAGGCCTGATTCTTAATCCTGTCTCTTTTCCTTTTATTTTAGGTAAGAACAACATTTGCAGTCATATATTTGCTTTTGAAGAATTTCTCCTTTGGTAATGTATTCATTTCCTTTTCTATATTCTTTTAAAAATGCTGTTCTTTTTCTCTATATTTAAGGAAGGAGAAGGAATCTTGGGCCAAGGGTAGTGCTTTTCCCCTTTATAGACTCTGACGTGTTTGCTGGAAAAGGATTTGAAAATTTCAAGTAGATGTTTGGGTTTTTTCTTAATATTTTTCTGTATGCAGGATGAAAGTACAAACACATGAGCAAGCTAATGTCACCTACAGTAGTTTGAAATAAGTTTTTCTTCAAGCAGACAGTGCTGCTTCAGATGTCCTATGGAATACCTATATGCTCAAACACACTGTCCAAGTATATACCAAAGCTTATGTAGGAGTAAGTTATTTATCTTTATACCCAAGAAGATTTTAAAGCTAGATGGCAAAAAGTAGGTGAGTTGAACAAATATTGTAATTTAAATGATGATCCAGCATAGTAATTAGTACAAGTCGCAATACCAGGATGCCAAAGTTGTTTGATTTTTAAAAGAACAAAGTGTAAGATGTCTTTACTGTCTAATAATGATGTGGAGGCTGTGTTTCACTGTGTTTTCTGCTCCACAGTAATTTCTAACTATAGATTTGGAAGCTTCCTGTTAAAAGGCTGCAATCCAAAGAAAATGATCTTTTATTTATCAGTCCTAGAGACAATTACTGATTACAAGAGAATTAGGATATTGTGGAGAGTAATGCACCTATAAATATGACTTCCTGTGCATTAGACATATTTGCCAGTTGTTGGAAGCTGGAAAAAGGAGATCTTGTCTGGTTACAATTCACAATCAACCTATGGAAAGGAGTTGAACAGCAGTCTGTTTCTTTTATCAGGGACACTCTTGATTCATACTATCACAGTTCTGCTTTTTGTTCTTTTTGTTAAATGTATACAGTTTTAATTAGTAAGGCCCAGGCATGAGGTAATGCTGGAAACCAACAATTTTAATCCTGTAATTCTTAAGAGAGAATTAATGGGAACAGAGGTATGGTTATCTCTTTAGTCAAAGAAGCATGTCATTTGGACTGCATCTCAAGGCAGACTCTGGGCTGCTTGGTTTTGTCTGTTATTAGAAGACCAAAACTAAACCAAGAATTAGTGTCATCCATACTGCAAAATAGTCTTTAAAGCTCTCTGGCTCTGTGTTGTCACAACTTAGAAGTAGTCTCTGTAGCCTTGTAGTCTGATCCTTTGTATAATGCAAGGCAAAAATCTCTTGCTTATTATTCGAACAGATTTTACGTGGGTTTCAACCTCTAACAAAGGCAATGCAAGTTGTGTGAATTTTAATTTTCAACTCTTTAAATATGCATTTCTTCTGAAAAGTAATTAGTGATGTTCTCAAATGAGCTCTGAAGTTTGAGATGCTTTGTTTCAAGAGATAAAGCTTGTAGTTGCTGAGAAGTGGGTGTTAGCATCTTGACTGTTCCCCACACAACTGGTTCCCAGATGGCAATGAGGAAGAGGTGGGAGGAAGTGTGACAAGGAAGGGAGGGGAGAGAGGCAGGTGATGTGGAGTCAAGAGAAGTTATGAAAAAGCTGGCATCAGTGAATCCCTGCTTCAGAGAGGTAAGAAGACATTGACATAGCATTTAAAAGGGCAGATTCTTCCAGTTGTTTTCTACATATTCCCTGTGTCCATGTTTAATTTTTTGGGTAGCAAGACTTTGAAGATAATTGAGCCCTTAGGTAGTGATTCTCAGCTTATGGGAGAAACCTGAGAGGAGACAAGAGGGAAGCACACATTGTCTTGCTCTTGCTCATGCACAGTTTTTCTCATTCACTATTGTCCCTTCCTGGCAATTTCTTTTGTTGGTTAAAGACTGTGGTCACATTTGAGAGTTGGAGGCTGAGCAAGGCTTTAATTACCAGTCAAGAGCATTGTATTAGTTTCTCTCTGATATCTACCCTTCTATATAGGCTCTTTCTGCTTCTGTCCAAACTGCCATACACTATTATGTGATCCACCAAGGACTAGAAACTTGGACATTGTGGCACCTCCCTTGTACCACAACAGAAGCAAAGAGGGAATGTTCCATTAGTGTGCAGTGCATTTACATGTTCTGCGCACACAGCAGAGGCCTGGGCCTTATGGATGGTCTTGCTACGCTGCAGTTTTCTTTTTTCATTTTTTTCTGTTTTTTTTTTTCTGAATAGACAGTAACTTGCATGCAGAGATGGAAGAAGAATCCACTGTGAAAAGAACTGTAGATTTCACTTCCTTTAGATAAATGTTTGCCCTGCCTTTATAGAGTCACTTCATGTTATTCAGTTAAGAAAATCGTTTATAGTCCCTACATTTTGAGTACATGTAGAAGCACTGCTTTCTTTCATCTGAGTTCTGTAATTTGAAAAAACATATTCCTGCAAAAATACTGTCTTTTGTAAAGGTTTTCCTTATCACAAGGTTTATAATCTGGGGAGGGGGGAAGGGAAATATGGAATCCAGATTATTTTTTTAGAGTTTAAATTTAACTACAGATATTCTAGGTTGTGATGGTTTTTTTTGTTTCATCTGTCTTTGCTTTTCATATCTCTTCCTAAGTTTTTGTCTTAAAAAAAAACCCATTAAAACTGAGTTAAATATAGATATAGATTACATCACTTAGTCTGTAGTAGTTACATTTTCTATAGCGGTACCAGTTTACTGCCAAAATATGACTCTAAAGATCAATAGCAAACAATCTGTACAAGTTGACACATGAGAACTGAAGTATTTCATTCTATAAGCATTGTACTTTAAAAGAACACTTTGCAAAAATAGATACATCTTTGGGAAGGCTTTTTGTAAATTTTCAGTGTTACTTTCCAAAGTATGTCCAAAACATTAGCAGTGGGTTTTTTTCCCTAAGAAATCTGTTGCTGCTCACTGAGAACATAAAGGACTTGGAATGGCTGTGGCTACAAATCCTTTCACTTAATAGTGGTCAGTCATAATATTTCTGTCCACAAAGACAGTCTTCCGTTGCAAACAAACAAAACCCCAAACAAACAAACAAATCCCCAAACAAATGAACAAACAAATCCTCAAACCAACGAACAAACAAAACCCCAAGTTTGATGCATTCTTACTTAACAAAAAGTTCAAATGGCGGTCTGAAAGGTGCATTCCTGTTAAAGGATATGCTGGTCATGGTGGCTGTGGTTGAGGGAGGTTGTATTTGCCATGTCTTTATAAACATTTTTATGCCCTGTATATAATATTTAATGTGCTTTAATTCCTTTAAAGTGGTCTGACTTTTTTTTTTTTTTTTTTCCCCTCAAATCTATGTGCCAAGAGGTGAATGATACTTTCTCCATGTTTGTGCTTGGTTAATGTTCTATAGAAAAGATTACTTGGACCACATAATGCTGCTCTAATAGATGTATCTCTCAGAGTTTTTTTTATAATCCTTTTTTGGTGTCAATGTCAAACCCAGTCATTGTCTCCACAGTTTTAATCCTTTCTGTGTTAGTCCATTTAGCAAGTCAAATGTCAGAAGGGAAAGAGAGCTGCCTCTGTTCTTCTCTCTTAATCTGAGGTTTAAAAATCATATTAAAGTCTCTCAAACTCTAGGAGAAAGAATGTACAGTTTAGAATGAATCTTGTCCTTTTTGTTCAGGTCATGCTTTTTATTAAAGTCTTTGGCTCTTAATTTAATATTATCTACCCAATAACTGATCATCAGTCTGTGCAGCATTTCCAACAATTCCAGAGGTGTCCTGACCATCTACGGATAGTAAAGTTTGATAGCACTGGGGATTTTTAGGCTGTAAATGTTTGAGCATGTCATAGCTTTTAGGTTTGAGGAAAAGCATACATTTTAGAAGAGAAAAGCAGAAATGGGAAAAATAAAAATGGGGTAGGTGGGAAATAAGAGCCACTCAGGTAGTCAGGGCATTCAGCTCTGTGTTGATTGCTGATTGTTCCTTATATTCGGCAGTCATCTGCTGAGATTGTGAGGACAACCTTCATTACTTTTAGCTGTTTACCCACCACAAAGTTTTGTTCTCCTTTTACAGAGGACTTGTCAAAATGCTATGACAACTAGGCTGGTTGTAGACAAACAGACTCTGGCTCTAAAAAGACAGTAAGTCTGCAAGTCAAATGTGGAGGGCAGCCATTGGCACTGGAAGAAGTAAGAAACCACAGATTGTTTTCTCTTTGGATGAAAAGCTTAAAGGAACGTAAAGTTAAATGAAGAATTCCTTGAAAGTGAAGTCAGCCTAAAATAAAAGCTTAGGGGTCTATAATTTACTAAACATGAAAACTTTGTAAGCAGAAGTGAACCTAAAAGTTTAAAAAGAACATATTTCAGTAAACATATCTGGCTTGTGTTACAGACTGTCCTGTTTTAATTATTTGTCCAAATAATGTAGATTTGCAGTAGGATCTCTAATTAGGCACAGTTTGATTTATTGAGCTGGCCCCATATAAACCATGATGTCATGCTGTACTGCTCAAAATTACAGCTCTGCTCTTGCAGTTTAAAGACGATTATTTTTAACTTTGGAATGTTTCAGTTTTGTGCGTCTTGGCTTTTGGCTTTGTGAACTTAAGATGTTCTCTGTACCACTCCTCCTCCCTCCCCCGGATCAAAGCAATTTACTGTCATGTAACTAGACCAAAACCCATTGAAATGGACTTCTGAACACTCTTGGCTTTAAATGTTTTCAGTAAATAAGAGGAAAGGCAAGAACATTCATGCTGTCAGGGGGTTAAGAAATAGGTAGAGTAGGTATTGAACTGTAGTCTGCCAGGTGTCCAGATGCTAATGCCATTTGAGAGCAGGAATGCTTCATTTATGTCTCTAAAAGGTCTTTTGATGCTGTAAATGAAGAGGAAAAAAAAAAAGGAAAAAAAAAAAAAAAGGTGATGTGGGGGTGGGGAAGGATATACACTGCCTGTTACTGCAGGTAATAATTACGTACTAGAAACAGGCATGAGAGTTTTTTACTCATATGCCTTGCATTTTCTGCTCGTTTCCCATTTAAATAGGAAAATTTGCCTTTGGTTAAATGTAAGTCTGTTCCAAAGGCAAAGGCTTTTCGGAGGGTTTCTGTATTTCTATACAGAGGAGGTCTCAATTCTGCAGAAGTAAGTAGCATCCCCTCCTACCAGCATCCCTGATGTGGACTTGCAGGCAAAGGGACAATACACAACAGGGTGTGGAGGAAGGGAGTTCTAAAAGTTAAGTCAGAGTATAGTCTCTCCTGCCAATCTCTTCTAGCGTGTTTAGAAGAGACCAGGCATTTCAGGGCAGGAAGAGTCTTTCTGTGGAAATGTCAAGGCTACTTTAGGTTAGGACAGAGCCTAACAGCAAACTGGAAAGGGAACAAGAAGGAAGGCATGGGGGTGCCACATTGATACTGGAGGCTCTTAACTATCCATAGATATCAAAAGATGGGAGTTGTGTTTGGGAAGTGGTAGCTGTGGCAGAGAAAGGCAGACTCCATTTTCTAGCAGAGCAATAAGGAGAATTTTTGAGTAGGAGGGGAAGGTGAAAATGTCTTCCCGTGGATTTTAGAAGGAAGACTTGGTTAAGCTGCCTTAGGTTAGGTAATGATTACAGTGTTTCAGGCTTGTGTAGATTGAGAACAATGAAAAGTTGAGTCATTGCAAAGCTATACTTCTCATGAGGAGCTTTGATTACATAGCTGACTCACTTTCTATGCTATAAATTGTGTATATAAACTACTTTACAGCTTAAAAGACTCATAAAAAGCCATAGGATTTCTTAGGTCTTTTTTAATAGGGGTATTCTCAAATGAGTATCACATTTTTAATGTAAACAGTTGTTGACTAACATATTGGGTTTATATGTGTAGCTTGTAGTCGTCTTGCAACTAGTTTCAGTTTACTAATGAAGGCTGGAGAGAAAGCTTCTTGGGGATAAAGGGGAAAGGAGTTCATGCTCTCTCTGTGCTTCAGTGCCAGAGAACATAAATGGATGGAAAGTGAGTTTACTCAAAAACTCTATATATATATATATATATATATATACACACACACACATACAGTGGGAGGATTTTATGTCTGAGTTCAGTTTAAAAAGTACATATTGATTTGCCTGTTTTGACCTGCCAAAGTTGCCAATGGAAAACAAATTTAACCATTTAGAATGAAACAAAAACCTTAATCCTTTGAGTATTCAGATCTCTGGTTTGCAGTCAGTAACAGGGGGGCTTGTAAGGTCTTGATTGTAATATAATATTGATAGAAATTTAATTGTTTAACATTTTAGTGAGTTTCTGTCTTGTTGATTTCAACTCTGAGGAACTTTTCACAGTGGCTAAAATTTCTGAGATGATCCAGCTTTTGGTGACGAGCAGATCACTTGTCTTGTTCTGATGAAGTGAAAATAAGTGGTAGATTTCAGATAATTCTGTGACAAGATGCTCACGTTTTGCTTGTGTTAACAGCACATAATTGCATTTTTTAAATTAATCAAAAAGTCTGAATAGAATCTGTTCTCCAAGACAGTAATTAGCAGATAATTGAAATGTATCATGCCATGAGATTTGAGTTGAGTGACTGTCATCCACTCTGTGTCTGGGCACACGCACACACATACACTGGTTTTGTCCTCATTTTCTTTAATGGATTTAGCACTATACTTGGTACTGAAACAGAAATATTCAAACCTTGAGGAACTTAAGACTGACAGCTGATTAATTCTTGTCTGCATAATAAATGACTGATGTAGGTTTAATTATTTTTTTTTTTTGCAGCTCTTTTCCTGACAATTACTGGCTGAAACTGGTCTTGGACCTTAGAGGAACAGCATGCCTCTAATAGGCATAACAGATTCTCTATCACTTTACATTTTGTCATTAAAGCTGGACATTCACCCACGAACTGTACCACAACTCTTAAGTTATAGGTTTGCAATTAGGGAGGATCTTCAGCTTACAATGTATGATAAAGTGATTCTAACAGCCAGACAAGATAACTATCATGAGAAACTGAATGGGGAGGTGAGAGGGGAATGTGCCTGCTATGATACCTCTGGAATCGCCAGGAGGTCACCATATGGGAAGTAATGGCAGTTTCCAGTTAGAGTACTTCCAGTAGCTTTCTTTTCCATTTGCTCTACCATATAAAGTGTTGCATAAAACACCAGCCTCTTCAATAACACATGCCTGAAGTTATTTCCGTGATACCAATGCCAAAAAAACTCCACAACCGTGGGATCAGAGCATACAAAAGTACTTGAACAGAGAGAGGTGATCATATCTAGTGCACATGGTGTCTCATGAATGTGAAGTCATGTGAATGAGATGAAAGCACAGGGAAGAACATATCTGACAACTGCATAATTTGAAAAAGCTCCTTGTCATTGATTAATGGTGTAATGGTCATAAATAGGATCATCTCTTGAGATATTTTTCTAACTCATCATTGTCACTTTCTCAGCTGCAATTCTCTGGCCTGTTTTGGTTGGAACAAGCAGGCCCAACTGAAAAAGTTGACAGAGATCATCTGTGCTAACCTGTCTTAGATGGAAACAATTAGGGAGTGTTGATGCAAGCAGCTCAGCTATCTTGAGGAGTGCTAACCGTCTGTGTAACGGTGCATAGGAAAGTGAAGATGTATCCTTTGAGAACAGGTGACTCCTGACAGAGGATATGTGCTCACAGTGATGGTGTCTGCTTTACATCTGGGGCTGATACGGCAGGTTCATATACATTATCACCTAGCTGCTGTATCTTAATTTGCCAGCTTGAGCATGGTTAACAGAGAAGTCATGATGCCACAGGTCAAGAGTGCAGGCTGTGTGCAAGCTTAAAAGCTAATTTGCTACAACACTTGAAGGCAGACTGTGGCACTTGTTGGCAAAGACAAAAAATAGCACAGCTTTGGTTTTGGTGTTTTGCAAGACCTCTTCGGACCAGCATAGTGAAAGGTGTGCTTTTCCTCAACTGTAGGTATAGTTTCAGTAAAACTTCAGCTCATTATTGGTTATATCTGGAATTCAGGAGGCAGTGCTAAAATGGTCCACATTGATTCATTAAATCTTCAGCACCATTCTGGGAGGCAAGCTTAAAGAGGAGTAAATGGAAATGAGTAGCCTAAAGGCACATAGAGGATCTGCTTCAGAGCTGAAATTTGACTTTGGCTCCAGATGTCACGCCTCTGGAAATCCCTAAACTACCTTGGGTCAACACTGTCCAATTGCAGCACTGTCATTTAGAGTAATTTATAAATCTGTGTCTCTAGTGGAAAAGATTTGCATAAACCAAATCCATTAACAAAAAAAGTACTCCTATTAAGTATTTAAGTAATGAAAAGATCATACCATCAGTAATATGATTAAACTGTCTAAGAAACGCTAACATTTCTTTATCTGGCTTCTCCTGAGCATTGAGGAGCAGATGTATACTATCAGACCATTGTCCATCTATCTCATCTCTAGCCAGAGGAGCAAGGCAAATGTACAGTCACACACTTTTTTTTTTTTTTTTTTTCCCCCCCACGTTGCTTTTTTCAGCACTTCGGCTGAAATTCTGTTATGAAATCTATTTCCAGCTTTAAATTTTGGAAACTATTCATTATTGCGGCAACAAACATATCCATAACTAATCTGTCTTCTCTTGAGAACAGGATGACTAAGCACACCCAAGCCTCCCTCATACACATTTTATAATCACCCTCTGTTGGTGATGTGTTGTGGTATCTATTTGCATTTGCAAAGTTTCTTTTACATCAGGATAAGTTCATCTAGAAGACTCCAGAAATGTGGTTCAATTATTGTCTTATTTTACCCATTTCATAGAATTATTAGTGGTTATGGAAAGACCCTTGCAAAATGGATTTGAAGTGGGATAAGGAAGGCCCTTGCAAAATGCAGACGTCATCCCTGTGCTTTGTGCTTTCTTCCCAGAGCTCTGCCTCGTTGACATGAGTAGGCCTATCATTTATGTTAGCATCACGACATGCTTGCAGTGAATGGCTTTTGCATTGATCAGAGGCCATCTGATCTGTTTAATGATCTCTGAGAAAAGCCTTTTATGGCTTTGTTTGTAGTTTTTCTGTGGCCATTGTTCTTTAAGAACAACAATATCATAAAATAGCTATACTGAAAATTACAGAAATTGGTAAGTAATTTATGTAAAAAATAATTTTTACAAGACCTTTAAAAGAGAAGTTGGTGGGTTTTTTTTTAGTAGCTATATTTTATTATGCATGGCTGCTTTTAAATGTTGACAGAACAATGGAATTCAGAAAAACAAATTTCCCCTGGATTTCATTGCAGGGCACAAGGGTCAAACACCCAGAATGGTGTTCTCGGAAGAAACAGTTTCATTTTTCCTAATGTGGATGTGCAGTACTAAAGCTTGCTGGTTTGTGACTGAGCAATACTAAAATGCTGTTTATTGTCAGTCTTTTCACATCTGAATCATGTTATTTAATCCAGATTTTCTTTGAAACCTCTGCCAGACATGCAGTATGGATGAATTCCTGGAGAAACCAATGGGTGTTAGGCACACTAATGCTTTAAATTGTTTAGACTAATCATGAATGTCACACGTGTAGAGAAAAATGCTTATTTCCATTCTCTGTCTGTTTACTTTTTCATGTTGAATGCAGGCTATAGCTGATTTTTAAGTTTTTTTTAAAGAAAAGGATAGTTACAGGAAATTCAATAGGCTTTTGCTTTGCTTATGCTATTCATTTGGAAACCATGTCTTGAGTTGTTCTTCCTTTGCTTTCTGTGATTTTTCATGTGGAGGCAGGTTAAAAGAGGAGCATAAACAAGTATAATGAAGTGCCTGTACTTTTCTTTTACACTTCATAATCCCATTTTCTTAGTTTTAATGGGCGTTTTCACTTGGTTTAAAGTCTGAGAATCAAAGGAAAAAAATGAGCCTGAAAAAAAAATGTAAACAATCTCAAGTCGTTCCTTTAGTAGACTATGGAAAACCTGAGGACTCCTACTTTATATAGATGTTAAAGACAAAATTTTGTGACAAGAAATTGGCTCCTATTCCTTGCACAGGGACTAATCTTATTGTAATTCTTTCTTCACCATATGCTTGTCTTAGCTAGCATTGTTGATAGTCATAATTAACTGCTGTCAGTAATACTGTCCAGTGTATACTATAAAACAGGATTTGCTTTTATCAATAAATTTCCATATGCTTACAGCTGGAGCCTATATCTGTGGTGAAGTTCTTGTTGTTCCTACTGTTAAGTCTTCATACTTGAACCTGATACAGGTGACAGAAGCCAATGCAAACTCTGCTACTGCTTTCTCCACGTGGAGCAGTCATTTGGATGGGAAAAGCATTTTGCTAGGAAACAGTGGCATTTGGTTTCTTTGCATCTCCATCCAAATCTTATCAACTAGCCCAAGCAGGAGGATTAAAAAATATTTACTGTGTTCCTTTCAGATGCAGATACCCTCTCTTCCTAAGAGAAACACTAACATATCTGGATTTCTTATGTACAAATCACAGCCAAGGGAATCAGGTTCCATCTGTCAAATCAAGAATTTGTGTGTGCTTTATTGCATCTTGACCTGAGACAGGTTGTTTTATTTTCCTTCTGAACCTTGCCCTTTTATGAAAAGTGTAGCTTTTCCTTTTATCTATTACTTTACAAAGGTGACCAAACGTGAAGAGTTTTGGTACCTGAGAATCTGATTTTATTTATAGGAATTCAATCTAGTGAAAATAGTGCCTCTTTCCAAGAACCTCATGCCTGCAGTTTGTGAAGTATTTCAGCAGCTTTCATATGATCCTGTATATATGAAGTTCTTATTTACTTTTCTTTTATCTAGTCTTTGTCAAAAATAGGTAATGAAAATCAAACAGCTACACTGAAGAAACAGGAATTTTATTTCTGTTTGTAACGTGTGCCTAGCCATGATTGCAAAGGTTCTCTTTTTCTGTTCTTTTAATTTTTTTTTGTCAAAATTCATGGCTAGGACATAGCATATGTGGTAATACTTTCCATTTGCAGAGCCCTCTGTTTGATGATTGCAAGCTGCTCTGTAAACATTTTTTGGTCTGACAGTCATTCTGCAGAGTCTGGAGTCTTCTCCATTTTTGGTGGGAACGTGGCTTAAGTGATTTGCTCAGGGTCACCCAGTGTGTCAGCTGGAGCATAGTGTTAACATGAGTCTATACTTTTTAGCTTTTTTGATGCTGTGATTATATTATTATTAGAGAATAACTAGAAAAAAATATTATGACTGAGTAAAAAGTCTGGAGAATAACTTAAGCTTGGAGTAATTATTACTTTCTTACACATTTTTTCAAATAACAATTCTTGGGAATAATAGGTGAACCGGACTACACCAGTAGTCTTACAGAGACACTTCTTTTTGGACTCTTTTAGATCATACACAGATACTGTTTCTTATGTGTAAACTTAAGGCTTAGGATAATTTTTAAAATTCTAGAATAGAAAATGTTAGGATAAGAAGGTTTGCGTAAGCTTTTTCTTTTTTATCCTGATGCATGCAAGTGTGATACTTTAGCACTGTTGCTAAAAGTAATCAAGTACTGCATAAAACAGTAGTGATAGGCAGAGAGGTTTACAGTAACACAAAAGCAGAAGATGATTTTAGGATAGGTATATAGGGAAGGCCTTATTGAAGAATTTTAATCTCTCTCATAAAATGATCGGTTTTCTTCCCTTTTCACTCTAATTCTGGTAATTTATGTGGAGCATAATTTCTTTTGCTATATAAGTCCTTGTGTTTTTGAAAAATATCTTCACTTCCAACAGTACTCTTGGGTAGATGATTGTATTCCCTGTATATTAAATAACTTGAAAATTTCAGGTTATTCAGCCATGTAGTTATAGGGAGTTTTCCTATTACTTTTTGTGGGTAGCATATCTCCTTGAAAAGGAGTTATTCTAAGGTGTTGAAATGTTTTACAAAGATGAGTTAAATGAAACATTACTTCAAAAGCAATTTCTTGCAGACAGAAAAGAACAGTTTTCAGATGGCAATTGTTGAGAAATTTATGGTTTACTGGATTTTTTTAAAACTCTGAATTCTCAGAACAGTTAAAGCTTTCATTTGTAATGTGCACTTCACTGAGTAGTAAGCATCTACCATTGTCTCTACTTGGTGCTCTGTGCAAGGTAAAAGTTGTTTACATTTGAAGGTAAGATACAGTTGGACAACTTGCCCCTTTCCTATTTATTTTTCTTGCTTGGATAATATTAGTAGTATCTTAGCCAAAACACGCTCCCTTTGCCTGTGTTGCTCAAACCTTTCTCCTTGTCACTGTCAGGTCGTCCTCAGGCCCAAGTACTTTTTTCTTCTGGCCAAGTCCCACTCAGGATCCCAGGCTGTGTGTTTCCCATCCTCTCCTACCAGTCTGTGAACATTTGTTAGTAGCTTTGATGGAGAGGAAGATAGATGATGATGAAAATTAAGTCACCATAAATTTGTTTTACTTCAGAGTGCTTTCTGATATGCTTCTGGTGTTGCCTTTGGATAGTTCCAGCTGTTGTGTTTTCATGGATTGTTAACTTCAGCTAAATCAGGTACACTTACATGTAACATAATCATATCACTGGGAAGAGGAACACATGACTATCTCTTGTGTCCCCTATGCTCACACCCTTCTCATTTTCAATGTTGAGATCCTCTGGCCTAGCTATTTTTCTCCTTTTCTGTCTAATTACAGACCTGATATTTTAGTGATTGTTGATAGTAGGATACTCCTCTACACAGGCAGGATTATTTATGAGGTGGATGGAAATTTGACTCACACAATGAGTTGGAAAATACTACTAGTGTGTAAAAATGAGTCTGTTCTGATATTTGATGAATTTTCCCTGACAGAGGAGATTGTGGAAAACCTTTATTTCCTGTTCCGTTTCCATAACCTGTTACTAATTTTGGCACATACTGAGCTTTTCAGTTTGTAGTAAGAGATGCAGCACTTGACAGGCTTATAAATGATGTATTAAGGTTTCTCCCAGGAGTAAACTATGTATGATTCCAGTTAATAACACTGATATTCAGTAAGGAAGAAAGCAAACACAATAGAGGCTTGGGAGGCAGCTGAGGGTAACATCTAGGAACATCTGGTGGAAGTTTCCCTAGCAGTTCAAGTAACTACACAGATGCTAAATGTTTTTTTTTTTCCCATTTTGTACTCAACCTCGCTTGATGTTTCTATGTTCATCACTGGAATAGAGAGACCTCCTCTCCCCTAGTATATGACTTATATTTGAATCAGTGAAAGTTTGCCTATGAAGCTGAAGAGAACAAGAGAATTTTATTAACTTGGAAATGCTTTACTTAAAATTGCATCAGTCAGTGTGATAAAGCGTTGGCTGTTTCTCTCTTGTAAGAGAGTCTATGTTACCTTGTATTGAAATCCTCTGTATTTCATCCTGGATCATGGGCATTGTTTTACTAATCTACAGCCATCTCTGAGCCATTAATGTATATAGAAATAGTTTCTGCTTGGCTGTTACCTGTTCTGAGAGAGTTTAAGTTAGTTTTTTTGGTTAATTTTCATGTTCTTCCATGAAAGAGAATGGATTTTTCCAGCTCTCAGTTTGATTGCTGAGATTGGAAAGGTAAAAAAAAAAAAAATTTACTTACTTGCCTTTCTCCCCACCAAATGCTGTCTTTTTGGGGGAACTCAGCTTTGTTAACGTTAGGACAAGAGCTGGGAATGTGATTATACATTGATTCTATTTATTTATTTATTTTTAAGTAGCATCACAAACATTTTTGGAAACAATATCAGTCATCACATCTGTACATGTCACATTAACTCAGCCTGTCATCACAGCAAATGGAGGACATGAGTTTCAAAACAGCTGCAAGACTCTGTGGGATGCCAGCAGCCCAGACATATGTCCCAGCCTATGCAGTCAGAGGTACTTTACTTTTGGGTGCAGTTTCCATTCAGAGTGCTAGCTGATGGGGAAGAGCAGTGACTCTCTTCAAAGTTTCAAATGTGCTGCATTCCTCATGGCTTAAATTGACCATTTAACTTGATTAGTGTCTAATAAAGTCTGTGAAGAGACTGCTGTGGTCTGTCCTTGTGGTTAGAGCAGCAGTGGAGCTCTTTTCCAAATGCTGTTTCCTTTGGTTGGCCTGAACGAAAGGCAGTTTATGGCTCAAGCTAAACATGGGTGGGATAGAGTGGGATGCCCTCTAGCATGACTGAAGAATTACCAGAGAATTCTTATTGGAGAAATTTTGTTTAGAGTTTTGCCAAGAATGGATAATTTGAAGCTCATGTTGTTATGTCCCTTGGCTATCCCACTTAATGTCTGGAAAATAGTCATGAATGTCAATTAATTTTAAATAGGCTTAGCCTTCATTACTCATGAATGTGCTGCTGCTTAGATTTTGTTACCAAGGTGATTGTGATTGGATTATTATAATTACTGGTTAGAGGCTCCAGCAGGTGCTAGTGGCCTCCCTCTGTTTCTGAGTGCTATGGGGTTTTCCTGCCAGATGAATCCAGCCTGAGTAGGTCAAGCATTTTATCTTCTATTTATTAAGCGATGTTTTAGATAAATCAGAGTAGTTCACAACTGTGGTGAGTTTTGATTCTTACTATAAAGATCCATCTAATTCTTCTTGTGGGACTAAGTGCAAAATTCCAAGCACTTCATCATATGTTTTGAACTTAGCTTATCTTGAGAAATTTGGGCTGCAAAGTACTTTGCACATTGCCCCCAAATGGAAAAATGATAAGAAGCTGAAAAGTCCTTCATCTTGCTGGTTACAACCTGAAAAGTGTCATGCTACCCTATGCAATAATTACATCTCATGGATGCGTTGTTTGGTGCTTTTTGTTTTTTTCTACTCTCTTATGTTTTACATTTTTCTACTTCTTGTTTTCTGACTACTAATTGCAATATGTTTTTAAAACCATAATATGAGAAGTCACTCATTAAAAGGAAGAAGTTTCACTTGCCAACTGCTTTGGGCACATGACCAATTTTGGGAGAGGAAAACAGGGATGCAGTCCCCTCCCCCTGTGAATTCTTAATTGTGATAAATTAGTTGCTCTACTACTAGGAACATAACCTGATTAAATATTTACTTGATAGTTTTAGTACAGGGTGCATTCTTTTTAAGCTACAGATTGCTTCATTGCATCCTTTATTCATCTGTTTGGTCTTCCTAAACACATAATCTTGGTATCTGTGATGTTAAAGAACCAGTGTGTGAGGTCAAAATTTCCATTACATAGCCAGAGAAGAATTTCAAGGACCAATGCCAAAATCACTTAAAAAATAAATTTACAGGAAAGAGGACTCATCAATCAACAAATGCTGTTCTAGAAACTAGAATTAGTTGTATATGTTCTGAGTACAGAGAGAGACAAAATGCACCCGGCCTGACAGGCAGGGGTAAATCAGGGTGATTGTTTGTTTGTTTCCAGAGATTGTTACCTTAACTTCTGCTTCTTTTTTACTCTAAAATGAGGACCATGAGTAGCATACAATTTCATGTTGCAGCAGACATTGCCTTCTCAGAACTACAGTTTATCTAGCAAAAAGAAAAAGATTTTCTAGCTTGTTGTGGCTTGCACTAATTAGCCAAGCAACTGGTGAGCAAGGGAGAAGTCTCCTCTTGTATTTAACTTCTCTTGTATCTGTAATAAATTTAGGATTAGGTCACCTGAAACCAAAAAGCAGCATTTTATACTTGATCAAGGGAGTGGGGCAGGCCTGCTGTTTGTGGCATTTTGTGTTGTGCCAACCCTTCAGTGGGGAAAGCTTCTTGTCTTCACTCTCCCTTGAGATGCATAATCTTTTTACTGTGTTAACTTTACATGTGGAGAAAAGTAATGAGGGCTGGGATTTTGAGATGGCACTGGAGGTGAAATCTGCCACATCTCATGGAGTTTTTAAAATACTGTTTTCTTATCTTAACAGGGGGAAGGAAAGGAAATGGTGTAACCAATCACTGTTAACTCTCTCAGATAGTAGATTGGATAGATTGCACACCTGCATAGCTCCTATCACTAGACATAATGGTTCTCTAAAGCTTTACTGCTCTTGAGATACTTCAGCAAAATAGCAGACCAACTAAAGGTGTGACTCCTGACTGCATTGGTCTTTGACCTTAGAATGAATTTAATCAATATTATAATTATCTCTTTGGCCTTAGAATTAATGTAGTCAATATTTTAACTATTCTGAAAGTCAGAATCACACTCTTGTACCCTTCAGTCTAAATGTCTGCAGTTTTTCCTCTGCTGTCCCATTCTTTCCTATAATAATAGTGTGGGAACAGTCAGATATGAGCAACCTTGCACTACATGCTTTTTGAAAGGGCATGGAATAAAACTCTGCCACATGTGCTTTACTGCATTTAAGCTTGCTGCTTCTTTATATGTGACTTCTGAAGATGTTAAGATGTTGATGAAGATGCAAATACTTGTGAGAAACAGCTTGGACTGTCAATGAATTATTCCCTGGTTTCCACCATTGTTGGCACATGCATTGACAGACTGTGGGACTCAGTGACAGCCAGTCTGGTCCATGATCCTGGAGCCCTTTCTGTAGGACGGAGTTCAGTGCATGTCAACAAACAGCTCATTTTAGATAAAACAAATCGGGGCAACAGTGATGTGACTGAAGAGTCCTTCTGAGGGTTAAATGGGAGTGCTTAAGAAAGCAATGAATTCCTTCATCCGATTCCCTTCACAACTTGGAGTTCTGGTTTTTTTTTGTTTGTTTGTTTGGGGTTTTTTTGTGTTTTGTTTTTTTTTTTTTAATTTATGTAAGTGCTAGTGCAGAGAACTGGGTTATGGAAGACAGATTTGAGTGATGGGCACAACACTTTCAGCTTTCAAAACACAATATGAGGCTCATCTCTTGGCTTAGCCTCACTCTCAATGGTGATAAGGAAACAAGACCAAAACAGTTTCAAAGAAACAAGACAAAACCAGTTTCTCCCGCTGTTCCTTATGAAGTATTCCTTTTTATCTGTAGAGGCTGGAGAGCCTAGCAACTATCTGTCTGTTTTATTTTCCTTAAGATGCTGTGATACCATGGTGATGAGTTATTAATAAAATTCCAGGCAGATGGAGAGAGCTTTTAACTGAGTAACTTCTTGGTTTGGGGTCGGGTTTGTTTTTTTTTTTTTTTTTTTTTTTCTTTCCATGCATCCAAGAATAACCATATATGAACAAATGTCATGATTTGGTCTTTGGAACAGAGTCGCTGAGCATTTAGCACAAAAATACAACTTAATCTGCAAATAAATCAGAGCAGTCTTTTTGCCTAAATGCCAAAATACTACCATGTTTATGGAAGAGAAATAATTCTAAAGAACTGCATTCATTAGTCTAAGTATATAAACATAATGGATTAGATCTGAGATATTTTCTGATTTGTTGCATTTCTGTACATATTATGGGCTATTATAAGTACATTAATGATTTCCCATGCAGCACAGTGCTGTGCTTCAATGGCATCAACTCAAAATTCTGTAAGTCTTTATACTAATGTTCAGTCATCTCTATAACAGTGAAACTAATTCCTTCTTCAAATATGGAACTTGAATTTAAAAAGTCTTTGAAATGTAGCTTTAAAGGAATCTTTGGGGAATTATTGATTTGTAAACCCTCTATCAGTCATTCACAGTAACAGAAATGTCTTTATAGTAACAACAGCACAAAGAGTAATCACATTTAGGAGAAACAGAGAAGCCTTGGGGTTTATGCTTTTTGCATAAACCTTGGTTTGTTTTTTTTTTCTTTGATAAAGTGTGAATAGCATTAATTGCATAATGCAAGAAGCAAGAGATAGTTACAGTGGTGTAACATTGTTGTGTTGTCCTACCCAAATGATGCACAGTGACTTTCTGTCCAACTTCAGTGTACTTCAGTCAGTTTACAGCGTGCTTAAGCTACTGCAAAAGGTTTAGGGTGATAATGCCTTACATGGCAACGATACAAGCTTACTGAGGTTCTCATTTATCAGCTGCTCAGGTGCTGATGGAAAAAAATCCAGAGATCTCCACAGATACTGAAAGCTGGACAGAACATTGCTTTTCGATATTTCACTTATTAATTTCAGATAATTGTAGTTATTGAAATAATAAAGCCCTTAAAAGTCTCTAAATGCCTTGACTTCCAAAAAAGTTTGCTTCCTGTTTCATGGCCTTGAGCAGGAAATGAGCTATGGTCATGAAAACTGCAGAGTAAACAGGTAAGGCAAACCATGACATGCATTAGTGACATCTGTAACAAAGTGATGTACATGATGCTGCATCCCCTAACGCTTTACATGTGTTGCAAGATGGATTGACTATGCCCAATCTTTTCTTTGAATAATACACATTCCTCGTTGAAAGTCTGTAGTTAATGTGTTGGGGGAATTTTCAGCAACTTACCTGATAGCATGGAGAGAGCATCTTGGTCATATTGGGCTGCTCAATCCCATTAAAATTTCATGGGATTAAATGCGTAATTTGTAGGAAATTCTGAACAAGTTATCCATGACACGACATTATTTCTTTCCTTTCCTTTTCAATATGATAATCCACATCCTTTAAATGGAACCTGATTTACTCCTTATTCTGAAAATTGCCTTAAAAATACCGTAGAAAGATCAAAGCACACTGAAGAATGGAGAGCAAAATTTACATAGCCCCCTAACTGAAGTATTTGTAACATATAGGTGAAGTGTCAAGAACTGTGGTGACATTTTATTCCATATGGAGATGTAAGCGAATTTGTAAAGCATTCCAGCAGAGTGAAACAACGAACAATCTTTCTTCTGTGCAAGGTACTTAATCTTTTTTTTTTTTTTTTTTTCTGCCAAGACTGCTTCTTCCAAGTGGAAATTATTTTTTTGTTATTTTGAGGTGGTTGTTGTGTGTGTTTGTGGAGTGAGGTTTTTTCCTTTTTTTTTTTTTTTTTTTTTTTTGCAAACGAAGCAAAACAAGGTGAGCCATTTGGGNAGTGCAATAGGAATTTATTTGGTTTGTGGGGTTTTTTCCTTTTTTTTTTTTTTTTTTTTTTTTTTAGCAAACGAAGCAAAACAAGGTGATCCATTTGGAGAGCCACTATTGTTCTCCAAAGAAGCCTTTTAGTAGGAAGATGTAGAAAAAGGGATATTCTTGATGAAGCAATAATCAGGGAACCTAGGGAAGGTATGTATTACATGAAAACATTTTGTTTTCCTTTGGAGCGGTGATGCTCTTTTGCTTTTGAGGTTTCATTGACTCACAGGATAAAATATTTCTGACTTAATAAACCCATTTCCCTTGGAAGAACCTTCACCTGTGAGAAAATTTTTGTCTAAATTTTACCTCAGCTGTGGCCTTGCTGCTTTTGTCTCTGTCTGCACTGTGGTAAAGAAATGGGAACCAGCTATTGAAACATGTATTTTTCTTGTTTTAGTTTGGAGTTCTCACAGGTTTTGGGGCTTGTATCTGTCCCTCATGCCTGGCCTTCTGTGCAGTTGCATCCTGTTGTGACTCTTGGGTTGGTGTTTTATGGTAGAGAACCACACTGGTACCTTGTTTTATCATAGGAAAAGGAGAACATTTCTCAACAGCTGACTAAGTGTACCTGTGTTTTTTAGAAATATACAAGAAGGCAGTGTTGCTATTGTGTAGTGTTTTCATTTGTGCAGTGCCTGGAGACAAAAAGATAGACACACATGCAGTGGAATCTAAAGGAGCAGCAAGAAGTACATCAAGATTAGATTTTAGGGTTAGGGCAGTGGCATTTAGTATGGTTTTAGGCCTCGTGTTTTTTCTTCTCTTGAAGTAAATGTCTTTGGGAGGAGTCATAAACCTGGCAAACCAGGGAGTAAAGGATCATTTGAGGAGGTCAGACATCATACTCAAGGATGAAAGGACTGAACTGTGAACAGCGTGTGACTGGGGAGTTCTTCCCATCATATCTTAACAATGTGATTTTGGCTTACAGGTAGACAGACAGACACCCTCTGGAGAAACAGTTTGTCATAAGACTTGAAATATTTTTTCCTACAACTCATTATTTCTGCAGTTTACAAACTGCTCCGCCATATCCAGGACACTTATTGCCCGATAAGGAGAAGTTGCTGATATTTATGATTTGGAGTTTTATTATTCAGGCTGCTGTGATGTCGTAAGTGCTTCTGTAAGAAGCAATACAATATGTAGGATAATATAAACTGTACAAGGGAATTGCAGTACAGATGGCATTGTGTGCCTGCTCTACAGACTGTATTTCGCACTGTGCACTTCAGTTTTCTGTTTAGGAAACCAGAAAACAATCAACTTTGTGGAAGGAACTAGTTTAGTAGAAATATCTTCTGGAACAGGCCATAATGCTAACAAAGTTTCAGTGCTAGGGCAAAAGCACAAATGAACTTTTGAAGTCAAGGCAGCAATGCATTCATTAGTTGGCATTAGAAACATTAAGCAGCTTTCTCAGAGGTGTAGTTTGAACTGTACTAGACTGATGTTAACTGCATGCAGGATGAGGCAAGTATCCTTTTCCCTCTTGGCCATCTCCTCCATCACTTCTTGCAAAGTTTGTAAAAGCTGCATAGTTCCTTCTCTTCTGGCTGTTGGTTTCCTTTACAAAAAGCAGAAGCTGTACTACCTTCAGCTTTTAAGTTGTACTAGTGGCAGGCAAATTCCAAATTCAAATCTTTCTTTAATTTTTGCCAATGTGACATAAATGGACATTGCACATAAAAGAGCGAGCCATTGCATACGGCTCCTGGTACAAAGAGTATTACAGTAACAGAAATGCCCTGGTCATAAATGTATGTGAATGGTAACCATGTGTCTCTGAATGCCTCCTGTTTCTCATTCAAGTTAAATGTTACCCTATCAATACTTGCCAGATATCTTGCGCTCTTATGTCTCTGCAATATTTTTAAGCCTTTTGATGCCTTGTGGTTTTTGAAGTAGTCGTATTATTTTTAAGATCTTCAAATTAGGTCATAACGAAAACATTTCTATTTATCTAATCCATTTCCCTGTGTTTGGTGTACTGGAACATGTAATGAAGTTGAGCGATTTAAATGATTTACTTCAGTATGAGAAGAAAATGTTACGAAAATCACAAGTTTCTTTTAAAATCTGAAGCATTTCAGCTGACTGCAATGTGATGGGAGTGGCTGCAAATGATTAAGGTTCTTTGCAGGGAGTAGGATTTGTAGGATAAAGAGCTATTGAGTCACTATTTCCCTTTTGTTTGGGGGGGGAGGGGGAAGGAAGGAAAAAGAAAGGAAAAAGGAATACTGCGATTTCTGTATCTGGTGACTACTCTGTGTCTTCAGTGGGGAGTAAGTGTTGTGGTCTTGTATCAGTTTTCCAGATACTTTTGTCCAGATATTTCTTAGGTTGGAACCCTGAAGCCATCCAGTTGTCACTGTTCATGGAGGCAGTGCAGGGGTTGTGCAGTGTTTTTAATCACACAGACTGTCATCTCTTGTTCATCTCATTTTCTTCAGACAAAAACATGAGTACATCTCCCTCCCTTAGTGCTTGTCACTGTCCTGTTGTACTGGTGAGGATCCTGCTCAGGTCAGCAAGAGCGAGTAGATCCCTCAAGGCTCCAGACACACTGAGGAGCCTTGAGGATAGATGATATTCACAGCTCAGAATCCAAGTAAGAGCTTTTGAGACACAACTTTGTTCTGGAGTGACTGTTTAACATCACCCATGATCTACCTATTTAGCTAACCAACTTCTCCTCCCAGTGACATTCTTCTGTCTTCTCTTTCAAGTTGGATTTACTCAAAACAATGGGCAGATGAAAGCCTAGAGCTTCTAAATAAAGGTCTTATTTGGAAGCAGTGGACAGATAAAGCATTTTATCTGGACCCTGCTTATTTCAGAATAAGCAGTGCTTTCTCAAATGAAGCCTGACTGTTTTCAACATCTGTTAAAAGCACCGACTACATTTTTGGTGTGGGTTGTTTTTTTTTTTTTAAAGGTCTACTAGAATCACATAATCTTCTGAAATGTCTCAAAACTATTCAAATGCTGGCAGCTAGCACAGAGCCCTTGAGTGATCATAATCTCCAGCATGCAATAGGCATTGCCTAGCTATTTGCATCAATTCTGTGCTCCACATCTAAAACTGGAATAACACTATCCCAGCTTTGCTTTACTTTCCATCCCTGATCACTGCATCAGCCCTCTCTTCCTACTTTTTTTTGATGTTTAGATGTTCAGAACAAAATCAAGTGCTTGAACTCTAAGATATTTTTAAGGTTGAAATAGCCTTCCTCCTCAAGGAAGCTGCCATTTTTGTTAGCAGCTGTTTACATCCTCTGTTTACTATCTTTTTTTTTCTTAAGCAGCTGCTTCAATAACATTGCTTCCTGCAGAACAACTTGTCTTCCAGAATTTTTTGTGAGATTTAATGCCAGAGTAGATGCTCTCCCTTGGACTCAATATTGTTGTGTGTGTTTCTCCCATGAGTGCTGGTCTTTGATCCTCTTTTTTATTTTACTATTATTATTTTTTTTTTTTCCTCAGTGCTTTGCCTTTTTCACTCCTCCACCCTCTCCCACTCTTGAGTCTTATTTGTACTTTTGTTGCTCGGTGAGAGGCTGTCTCGGGTAACTGTTGGTTATACCATGGTGGTTCTCCCTTGCTAGGGAAAGAGCGACCTGATACCACCGCTAAACTGTAGACGCGCTCATCTGCGCTTTGCCTCTAACGCATGCTTCACCTTGCTCACACCCTTAGACTCTCACACTCCGCCTCCCCAAGCTCTCTTGCTCTCGGGTACTTGCTTTAGCCTGTGTTTAGTTGTACAGTTGTTTAAGTCTGCTGTTTTGTGTGATTTTTAAATTTGTATTATTTTTAAAGGAAAAATTGTAAAGGTGCATGAACGCATAGAGAAGCCTTGAACATAAGAGAACGAAAACTTTGGCTTACATGACACACAGCTCAGTGGAAGTGGGCTGGGAAGCACAGAAAGTGTGAGGGAACAGATGCTGGCTGAGAGATTTTGAGGGGAGATTCCTGCAATGATATAATGCACAATGCATGTGATACATATAGAAAAATAAGAGACATTAAATAAAGTTTAAAACATGGAAGTGTCTTGTGCAGTAGAAGAAAGCAAAATAGCATATGGTGGGAAACTCCTTTCTCTAGGATCTTGCTCATCTTCCCCTGTCCAGCATTGGTGTTTGTTAGAAGGAGAGCGAAAAAGAGAAGTGTGTTTGGTGGACAGGGTTCCCAGAAGCTGTATTGACAAAGTCAATAGACTTGGCCACATCATATTCAGCACTACTGAGAATTCTGCTCTTGAGTATCTTTAAAATAATTATTTTGTTTAACTTAGATGACAATTTAGTCTCATCTCTTTTTTTAATCCCTCTGCCAGCTTTTAATATAGACCCACAGAATCAAGGCAATGTAGTTTTGATGTTCTGTTCACCTGGCTCAATCTGGACTTCTTGCATCACTTGTAGTAGAAAAATCATAAAACTGTATTTAATGGCTTTTGATTGCTTCTAGAAGACATTTTTGTTATTGGACCTGATATTGAGGCTATATATTGGCTGTTTAATTAAGCATTTAGACAGTTCCTGAAATTAATGCTATTTGTGTTACATAATGTTATAAACCACATATGCGTAATAGTCTCTAATTAAGAAACAAAATTAGAAAAAGTTCACTTTTGACACCAAATTTTAATGACTTTATGTGTGTCTTATATCATAGTAGCTCAGGAGAAAGCTATTTGAACATTTTCATCTTATGCATGCCTGCATAGGAGTTCAAAACAAATATTCTTTCAGTTTAATTCATTATGGAGCTAAACCACAAGGATTGCTCCTAAACTCAGTTGCCACGTTTCTAACATGAGTCCGTTGTGTAGTCTCCAGAAGGTAGAAGAGCACAGAAGTTTGCTAGCACTTGTTCAACCCCCATAACAGAGAAGTATAGAATATCTTTCTTATATAATTGAACAGCTCTCTAAACTACTTAGGCTTGGAATTCAAATTGCTATGCAGACCAAACTTTTACATTGGAAATTAAGACTCATTGATAATGCTTCACCTTTGACCATGCACCACATTATACACACTGTAAATTAGCTAGTTTTTATTTTACTTAAGTTCAACATTTTAATTATATGTTAAAACACAAATAGCTACAAGCGCAAATAATTCTCTTCATCGGAAGCTGTTTTTTTTTCTGGTTGAGATGATGGAAACTGCCTAGAATGCTGAGCAAATTAGAAGATGCAAGACCACAGTACAAAAGTCACTGGAGAAATGCTGTGGTGTATCCTCAGGCTGGTTATTTAATTCCTTCCTTTTCTCCCTCACAGAACACATGTCAGTCAGATGGTAGACTGGGCATCTGTTGAAGTATTGCTTACATTTTGCTACAGACTTTGCTTTTTTATTAAGTTGCGTAGGTTGGGGATGAAATTGAGATCACGGTTCAGCTCTGTGACACTGTATATTTGGGGTCATGATTTATCCTTCCATCAACTTTGTCTTCCAATAGCTCTGACTATGTCTGCAGTCGCTTAGGGCATGGGCACAGTGTTTATTACAATACTGTTCAGAGCCTGTGCAGAGCCACAGGCAGCCTGACTGATCAGTTCTCTCTGGGTTTCAATGGCACAAATGACATAAATTGCATCTATATCATGTGAGGATCTTTAGCTGTCTTATCTATATCTATAATCTATATCTAATAATCTTTCATCTTTACACCTTCAACTGGATTTGATCTCTTCTGAGTCATGAGGTAGGTAAATAGAGATTGAATTTGCCTAAACTACAAGCATAGCAAAAATCAGTAGTATCTGAGGACATTGTTTTAGTTTGTAGCACAGATAGGATGCAAACTGCATTTTTTACACATGCATCATTTGCTTAGATGCCAAGTTCCATATACTCAGTTCCTAATTATTAAAGCACTTGGACACAGTAAGACATTAATCAGGGGCTTCATATAAATATGATTATGTCATGCCCTGGTTAAGTTGACATCCATCTTGAATTTGTCTAATTAGTTACTGTTGTGTAAAGATTTAGTCTTGTACTCGAGCTGAAGCTGGTTGTTTTGAGAAAAGCCCCCACTGTGTGTGGCTTTCCATGCCACCAAACCCACTGTGTTAGGCACCAAGTAGTTGCTTGGAGAATGACTGAGGGAACAGAAAGAACAAATGACTTTGGGACTGATGTACATTGATTCAGAATTTGTTATGAAACTAATTTGACTTTATACTGTAATCCCATTGTAATGCCTGGGTTGATATACTTTTTGACCCTAGAAAAATCTGAGTTTGCAGAAATGACAACAAGGATTTTAGGTTGCAGGCCTAAATTGTTCCCAACTGACAGATGAGAAAATCAGTAAATGCTTTGGTAGCTCAGAGTTGCCGTATCCCTTGTTTTCAGCAACTCCAGAGTCTTTTTTTTTTTTTTTTTAATCCTTGTATATGTAGAGTTCAGATGTGTAAGCTCTCGTTTAAAGCTTATCCTTGATATTTTTTGTTAAACTTGATGGACTGAATCAGAGATGCAATTTTCTGCGCAACTGGGTGCTCTTGTGCTTAAAAAAAAATTCTTGGAGGGATGAAGGGGTCTCATTCATCTCCCCCATAGCATTAAGTTCTCCATATTACTGTATGCTTTTGATACTGTTAAGAGAGTCATTATTTCAGATGAATATTACTAACAAGCTTTAGAGGTTATGAGCTAATAAACTGCACTGTGTTCTTGGAGTCACAGCTGGGCAGCTCCTGTACCTGGCCTTTACAGAGCTGTTGCAGTGTTTGCAGTGCACTGGTTTAGACATGTCTTCAAATCAGTGTTACTGCCTAAGTACAATGAGACTTCTGCATTCTCCTCCTGCAACATCTTCAGCTTTTTCCTCCTTTCCATCTTCTCTGATTACATTCATACAAGGACAGAATTCTGTCATTTTATCCTGCACGCTTTCTCAATGGCTGCCAGATAAATGGCTTGTGCTCCCTGTTCATTTCTCGACTCAGATGCTGATTTTGCCTGTTTAAAGGAACTTCAAAGTTTGGCAAGGCTAGTATTATAAAGACAGTTACGTTCCTTCATCAAGTACATCTTAACTTGACTGCTTTTCTGTTCCAGGGGAGAGCAATAGAGATTTTTCCTTTTCTGCTTTCACTGCTCAGCTTGATGCCAATCTGCTGGCATTTCTTTCTTTGATCTCTTATTGTCTGCCCAGCCTCAGTCTTGCTTCATTTATGCTAACAGCTGCTTTAGACTCATCTTCTTTTATGTCCTTTTCTCTTATTTGTTTGTGTCATCTTTTGTTGCTGCCTTTCATGTTTGAGATGACCTTACTGAGATCTCTACTTGATGGAATTTGCCTTTCTAGTGGCCCAGAAGGCACCGAAGAGGCAAATAAGGAGAGGAATCATCTGGAACCAATGAGTATGTGACCAAATAGTTTTGCTTCTTGGGTCTTACGCTTTTCCACCATAGGGGACAACATGCAACTTCTTATCTCTTCAGCCAGCACCTCGTACACTATATGTGTCTGACCTGTCAGAAGTAACTGGGTATCAAAATGGACTGGGAACTGTAGAATTTTTTTTTTTTTAAGCAACAGGTAGATTTTTTTTATTCCCATTATGTGATAAACTTGTTTTTAAGGACAAACAGACTTGATCTGCCTTTTCCTTTGCAAGACAGAACTATTTTATTCCCCCGAATATGAGGTATGAAATTTTAAGATATTACATTTTTACACCAATTGTGATGGCATTGCATGGCATTACAGGGGATTCTGAAATTATATTTTGCACAGTGAAGTTAGAATAAACATCTCTTCAAAGTGGAATTTGGATGAAGTGATAGGCAGACTTCTACATGCAGTTCAGCAGTTTAATGATATTGTACTGAATTTATAGTATTTAGCAAGGAAATAGGTTTACGAATAAACTGGTAGAACTGTACAGGCAGCTGTTTTGAAGTAGTGCTTGGTTATTTAATTCCACATTAGTTTTTAGTAATAAATCACACCTGTTAATTGTATTAAAATTCCCCTTATTGTGGATTCTTAGACCTCTGCAGTCTTTCAGTGACAGAAGGAATTTTGAGATATTGAACTGTTTACTTTCTGAACTTTGATTTACATGTACTCTACTACTTTTAATAATTAAATGACCATTTAATGCAATTATAATATTTGAGGTTGTGATTGGAAGCAGTTCTGTTTCATCTGTTTCTCAAAAGAAAAGAAATAAGATCTGGATACCCTAAACTATCCAAATTAGTGCACTTTCTCTTGGTGACAAATAGCCCCCCTGGAAGGTATCAGTTAATTCAGTCTCAAATCTTTAAGAGGTAATTTTGACATGGTTCTGTAAATGTAGAAAGTTAAACAGAGTAACCAGAGAAAGGTTCCTAATGAAATCTTGGCTTTGGTGTTGAAAATGTCTGACTAGTTTTATTAAAAGCTTGATTACACTGCATTCATGAGGATTTCTGCAAGTCTGCCCTGATGACATATAAATTTTAAATTAGTTATAGCAAATAAAATGCCACCTAATATGGTTTCATATTTTGAAAGGCTTCCTTGTAACTATCCCAGCCAGTTCTAACCATGTGGAATCTGCCTAGGCCAAAACAAACCGCCCTGTGAGAGGTGGTGCTCGGGCAGCTCGGAATGATGTGACATGACCCGACAGAGACCTTCTCACCCACCTTCTTATTTAGTGACCTTCCACAAGTGACAAGACTGTAGCCCTTCTCCCAGCATCCGGTTTCTAAATATGTTCTGAAAAATGGTATCATAAAGGTAACACGTGAGGTTAGGAGATCTGATCAGAACACACTGATTTAACAGCCACCAAAAGGTACAAAAGAGCATAAGGAAAAATAATCAAGTGCTGCCTCTTTATCATTGTATCAACTTTCTTTGCATGATCCCATGTGAAAGCCCTTACTGATGGCTTTCAGCTATGTATCATTATAGTACCTACAATAGGCATTACATAATAGGAAAAATATGCCACAGTGAGCACTGAAAGTGATGTCAATCAGACCTGTGGCCCATATTGTAATGTTCTTGTTGGCATTCACACTTCCTCAGATGTAACAGACCTAAGCATATCGTCAACTTTAAGTTCATACATCTGCCTTAATGTTTTTTACATATCTCCCTGTTATAAGTAATGGTTGTGACTACTTGAGGGGGAAAAAAAAATCCTTCCCCTCCCCCTTTAAATGGTAGTTCTGGCATTCTTCGTGCATATCCTTTGCTATTGATGTATTTGCATGATGAGATAGGCAAATCCAAGGAAAACACAGTAATGATAAAAGCACAAGAATTAACTAGAACAACGGCACAGATAGTAGCACTTAATTGTTTTTTTTTTATTGATTCTCTTGATAACAATTCAATAGATTGCAAGTTGTTTCCGGTTAATGGTGCTGTTTTATAAGAAGGAATTTGCAGAATAAGTGCATCTGAGATGCTTTCACTAGGATGACAAATGCTTATTTCAGAAGGACTTCAGATGAGTTTTGAAACGGGTCTTCTCCCTTACTATTAGTGAGTGATATATCACTGTATATTTGAGCTGAAAGTACAAAGAGGGCATTGGAGATCAGACCTGCTGCCTTAATGTATCAGACCTTCAGTCTAGGACAAGTTGTGGACTTAGGTGCTTAACCTGAAACAAGGCTCTTGTGCTCAACTTCTGTCATAAAATTATTCTTAAATATTTTCATTTCTCTAAAGGTAGAACATTGTATTCTTTAAGGTGTTGAGAAAAATGTCCCTTAGCAGGGGACATCCTTAACATCTTTATTTGAATGGTTCTTTCCTGGGTTTACTTATCAAAGTTAATGCACAGTAGTTACTTTCTGCATGGGATTGAAACATTGCAAACTTTCTACGGGTTGCAAATTTTCACCTGTCATTTTGAAGAATATTGTTCTGGATAAAGGCAACTGAATGATACACATAGACTTAGAAGCCATTAGTCATATATGTTGACTTTGAGAAGTGCATTAAAAAGCCCTAATATATTCATAAGATGTTGAGTTATTAAAGGTCCATGTCTTAAAATATGAATGGCCATATTTGAGCAGAGTACTAAAATAAGGGATGACTATTTTTTCACGTGAATGGCACAGTGTATTCTACCACACGGGCATCGTAAAAGGGAAGATGACTGGTGACAGTGGAACAGATAGATGGACTTGGAAGTGCTTGCAGCGAGGGCTGGAGAGGAGTGCCTTTGAGACTGATAGCTTAAGAACAACAAGTCTAAGCACTAACTGACCATTTTTGGTCACAATTACTTTATTTACATTTTAGGTAATTATCTGAAAGAGCAAACTGACTCCATAAAATCAGTTACGAAGGATGGTGAAAGGCATTATACTGTAGCTGCAGTCAGAGTCCATCTAGCATTCAGGATGTGAAGAAAAGTTGAAAATTATATCAATAGATGTGCATGATGTTTACCTACAGTGTGGGAATGATTTGCCTCAGCTGGCTGAGAAACTCAGCATCTACTGATTGAGCCTGGGGTCATCATCTTCTAAGTGTGGGCGGGCACTCATCGTCCTGTCCAGAGCTTGCTCTGCTCCTTCCAGGCAAAGTGGTAGGAAGGACAGCCCACAGAGCATGTAGGCATGCACAACACTGCCTGCTGTAAACATTTATATCTGCTTCAGCCTGTGCATTGGTAAGCAGGACATAACAGAGACCCAGCTACAGTCTTGTTTACCAAGTCAACATATTTTAAGATATAAATATTTTTCTTCCTTTTTTTTTGGATATTTGTCAACCTCATCATAGGTTCAATGGGAAATTTATACTGTAATGTTTGACAGCAGTTGTACGGTATGAGGATGGTGCCATGAGAAACAGGATGCCCAGGTCCTGGCTTGTTTAAACAGTCTGTCTAGGTTTTATTGCCATGCTCAATGCCGCGGTATGCAACTGCTGAGACAAGAACTGGGTAGCACTCAGCCTTACACTTTTAAGGATGGGATTGAGAAGTCTTTTCCTCTGTACCTGAAACAGCAGTTCCACCTCTTGACTGGGGTCTTAGGTGGAACTCCTTAGCTACCTTTAAAGTTGTTGGCAAAGTGACCTTGATGAAACTTAGGGGATAATGCAGTATTGATGCATTGACCTAAACCTTCACATCCTAAGGTAGAGTAGAGTAGTGGCTGTATAAGAATCAAATTGACTAACTAGTGTTAAATGCTATTATCTGGGCATGCTGAGATCTTCTGGGTACTGTTTTGCTAAAGCACAGTTCAAATGTGGACAGGGCTTGTCCCAGAGGGCTTGTGCATGGTGTTAATGCAGGAAAAAGTGTGGGCAATGCAGAAGTAAAATCAACTGTGCTAGATGTGTGAAATCACATTAGTGTTATGGTTGTTGTGTTAGTGGGGAAATATGTGGGGAAATGTAAGAAGGAAGGGCTGTTGTAGTAATGCAGAGAGCAAAATTTTAGTTCAGAGAGAGCAAAGGCATAGCAGAAAAGGGCACAGCACATGGTTAATGGAGCTTGGATTATGATACTGAAAGAGAGCACAGAGGTTACAGGAGGCAGAGAGAAATATAATGTTTAAGTGAGAAATAAGAGTAAACTTAATGCTTGTACCACATTTGCATGTTTTGGGGAGTGCATCCTAAATGTCTTACACCTGCTGTCCTAAAATAGCTTTCTCTGAACTGTTGTATTGGAAGGGTGAAATGCTAGACTGTCTAATTCAAAACCAGTTGTTTTTTCTGTGTGTTCCTGTCTCTTTTGCCTGTTACATAGGATGTTCAGTGATCCTCCATTATACATGGGCAACTTTGAAGGTGTTCCCTTAAGTATTTCCAAGGAATTTAGGCGGTAAGTGGTAACAGTCTGATGGCCAGCAAAATTTATGATGGTGTGTGAAGCTCAAGGAGGAATTTAAGGCTATTTCTAGCCTTTTAGTCCTGGTTCTCCTTCCCATTTTGGAACCCAGGATTTAGAAAATGAACCGAATTAGAGTGTTTTGACTTTTTTTTTTTTTTTTTTTTTTTTTGTCTTTCTTCTGTTAGTGTACTGGAGAGAGCATCTGCACAGCCTACGACTGACTCTCTCAGTTGTATGTCATTTGGGTCATACCACCATAACAAGCCACTGTAGCCTTTCAACAGCTGTCCTTGCCAGTCTGTTGCACAGAATGATTTTTCACCCTTCATGGGAGGTGGAGACATGCGTGCAGCATGACCATGGTAAACAGACCATAGTTTGTTTTCTTAACCTTTGCTTAGCTGTATTTCGAAACTTAACAATTTATCTAGTAACTTCATCAGGAGACTGAGATGTTTCTAGGCAGCACAAGCATAGATACCACATAACAGAGCTGGCTGGAAGAGCGTGACTAATGGGAATGGGAAGATCCACCATGACTGTGGTTTTAACTCCCAGATTTCCAATGTGAAAGTCATGAACTTATCCTGGAAGCTGTCATCACCTTCTAGACCCTGTCCTTCCCAGGATGCGCTATGACCTCTCTGCCTCAGGGCTCACCACTCCACTATGTCCTGTCCCAGCTTTACTCCTGGTTTTCCTCCTTCAGCCTTGTGTCTGCTTCCGCTCAATTGCTTCTGCTCCACAGAAGTGGAAGTGTCACAGAAGTGACAGCAAGCTGTGGTGCAGGATTGTAACTGCAGGTCTATAACAGTGAGTGTTTTAAAAATGCATATTCACTTTTGCCTTTATTAGCCCCTAAAATGGATTCAATAATCTTTTCTTTGTGTTTTGGGTTCATTTGGGTGTTTTTTTTCCTACCCTGTCTATTCAAGACTTGTGTATTCTATGAGTATTTAAAGTGGGAATATTCAGCTGGCAAAGCTGAACATGTACACAAGTTAGCAGTGGGAGAGGGGTTTGGTTTGTTTTATGTTGAATGTGTGTGTTGGGTTTACAGTATCCAGGCTTCTGCTCTCTCGGGAGGAGTTTCTTTCTTCCTCCATTGTATTCTGTCCAGAATGTCAACAGTCTGATAATGATTAGGGCTTTTAGATGCAACAGGAATACAACTAATAAGAAAACAATGATTTGATATGTATT
Organism: Urocolius indicus; assembly: GCA_013401255.1. Taxonomy (NCBI): domain Eukaryota; kingdom Metazoa; phylum Chordata; class Aves; order Coliiformes; family Coliidae; genus Urocolius; species Urocolius indicus. Next base: position 112,457 of record WBNH01004296.1, on the reverse strand, counting down.
TGCTTGCAGTGCTACCCCCTAATTAATTGTCTGACTGATAACTATGTGAAGATGTTAACAAACTCAGAGGTATTTCTCTGGAGGGGTAGTGATGGAGTCTGGTGGTTTTACAACTGAAGAGCAGGGGATTTAGAGCCAGCTGTGCCAGCTTATGAAGTTTCTCTGTTGTGCCTTCTATCATTAACTAGTTTTGCTAAGGTGATATTCTGCAAGGGACGGCTAGCACTGAGACGAAAAGGGTTTTGAGAGCAAAAAGTAAGAAAGGTGATTTTCCAGTTTGTGCTGCCTGTTCCAATTCCCCTTTCTGTGCAGCGACTAATCCCATAGTCATAGTTAACTATCAGTAGTTTACCATATTTGGATTCACAAAACAAAGTACAATGTTTAGTTCGACTCTGAATGGCAAACAGTTCCTTATGGAGCTTAATTGTTTTGTTTACATGTTGCTAGTTACTTACCATGTGGTAAGAACAATAGGCTAACTGGCTTGTTTGTGATCAGAATGAGATAAAACATGGAAAGCAGTGAGGCTGTATTTCTTAAACAGACCGTGTGTCAGATGCAGCCTCCTTTGCTGGTGGCAAGGCAGGGAAACCTGCTGCATGGCATATGCTGTGTTGCAGCTCTGTGACTTTGCCGTATGTCCTCATAGTGATCTTCAGGTAAAAGCAGGTGGCATTTATTGGTCCTTCCCAATTCATGTGGAGTAGGTGCATTTCTGAGAGTGGTCTAACTCAGTGACCAGAGCTGGCAGAGTATGCAGTGAGCATGAAACCATCAAGTGAGGCTTTGGTCTTGCTTTCCCTCACAGCTTAACCTGGATCGCACCTGTTTTGCAACAGAGACAGCTGCTTTTCTTCTCTTCAGCAAGGAGGCAGGGCAGGTATGGAGCATCATGAGCCTTGGTTTCTCAACCAGCCATGCCTGTCATGTGAGATGAAGAGCAAAAAGAAGGTTGCTCCAATTAAGTCAGATCTCTGCCAGCTAGTCATGCCTGCTAATGACAGGAGACCAACCATAGCAGAACACTCTTGTTGTCACGCAGTCCTTCAACCACAGGCAGTACCCTGTGATCCAGCATGACAGGAGTGGGTGACCCAACACATGCTTTCCTGCCCAGAACTTGAGATGTTCATTGTCAGGGCTGCCAGACTGACAGAGACAAAAGAAAATTTTTGCTCAAGACTGGTGCTCACACCCTAATGTAGTCCCGTGCAACTTAGGGGAGCGTGGGGCTGATGCCAGGTCTCCCTGAGCAGCAGAGCTTTTCTGAGCAGAGAAGACATTCCAGAGATTTTTATTTCTTTGTTTCTTCATTTCACTGGTAACTTTTTCCCTCAAAATATCAGAACTAAGAGTAATAAAGTTAGCTGAAAAAAAACTTACAGTTTGTTCCTCAGGTAGTTTTTGTCAGTGGAAGAGAAGCCTACTGACTTGTACCTAAGGACTAAGATGTTCTCTGTTAATTTGGCTGCAGTTAAGCAAGCTGCAGCCTTGTTACTAGCAGACATAGGCATATCAGCCGAGTGAGTCTTACTGCCAACACTGCAAACTGGAGAACAAGTTGCTAACATTTCTCATTTTGTGAATGTGTGCAACAGGGAATGAAAGAACATTGAAAATATTCCCAGAAAGTTTAAGTGCAAGAGAGCACCTGTAAGCCTAAAATCTGCTTGATCTTATTCTTCCATGATTGAATGCTCATCTGACTGGCACAGTCATGTGCTCAAATCTTAGATGCTATTTACAGTTGTCACCTCCACTTGAAGAGATGTGAATGGAAGGTGATACCCTTTAAGGCAGTATATCTCCACAGCTGTTACTCTTCCTTCTGTAGGCTCTCTCTTGCTTGCAGAGGTAATGTGAGGCAGAAATATTTCCTCTGGATTGCACAGATTAACCATATCATGCAAATAACAAGACCACAATGAGGGTGATGTTCTAGAGAATACCAAAAGTTATCATTACCTCTCCAAGCCTTCAGACTATGAAATGAACTTTAAAACTCTGCCAGAGATTTAAGTAGTAAGAATTGCTTCCCTTCCACCAAAATCTAAATATAACATGAGCTGCTTCTAGAGCTGCAGACCTTCTGTAAAAAGACTATTGCTTGTTTTGAGCTTGCAAGCATTTACAAGTACACTATAAATTGAAAGGTTAACATGTCTGCTCTTGCCTTGTCAGTCTTCTGCTTGTGTAACACAGAGCCCAGTAGATATAATGAAAAAGAAAACCTTGAGAAACATGTCTTTGAGGAGGAAAAAAGCCCCACAAGGATCAATTATATTCCTTCCAAGAATTCAACATCTGAGTTAGGAGTTCCCACAGGATGACTTGGAATGCTGCTAAGTGTGACCCTCAAAGGATTTTCAAATTGTGGTTGTTCTGCACTGTCACACAGATGGATTTTTGCTACACAGCCCCTAGACCAACGTCCCACATGTTGCCCTTCATGGACAAAACTCTGGGAACCTCTGAGTTCATCATCCAAGAAAATCTTTATTTTGGAAAAAAGACTGAAAAAGATAATCTGTTTTGTCAAGTATTACACATCTCTGCAAATATACAGTCTCCTCATCTGGATGATCTCATGCATGTATTTGCTTTGCTTTGAGACAGCAATTGCAGCAAAACGGTAGTATACGCAATATATAAAAAGGTTTTGGGCAAGATCCAGTACAAGCATGTTGTGATGAAATCATTCCTAGTATTATTTAACAGCTACCTTACATCTGGCCCAGAGAAACTGGTAACTACATCTTCCTTTAAACACTTAAACAAATGGAATATATGAGATTGGATGTTGTGTGGATGTTGGGCAAGAAGCACATAGATCATAATTTATCTCTCACTAAGAATTGGCAGTGGATTGTTGATGCAGTCATAACTAGTACAAACAGGTACAAACTCTTCAGCACTTACTACCAAAGTAACTTTGTCTGGAAACTCTTACCTTGCTCACTGGGAGAAAAGGGAAGGAAAATTGGAAATCTCTGGCTTATGAAAAAGCATTGAGTACTGTAGAAATGAAGATCAACTAACCTTCTAGAACATTACAGGCTGAAAACCTGAACGTTCTGGCAGATGCCATCATTTTGAGAATGGAGCAGGTGGCAGCCCTGCAAAGTCGCCATGGCCTTTGTCACGTAGTAGGGAGTGTCATTGCTGCCCTGGATACAAACATCCTAAGAGAGAAATTAATGAGGTAGTTAGTGACTCCACAGAAGTAAATGCTTGGACATGGGTGATAGAGTGCAAGGCAGCAATACAAGTTCTTTGTGAAGGCTTGTGTTTCCAGTGAAAGAGATAATACCTACCTGTGGTTAAGTTTTTAAAAACAAACAAGCAAACAAAAAGCTCCCCAAACCCATCAGTCTTACACAGTCATTGTTTTTGAGCTTTTGAAATGTCTTCTTTAGAGTTTTTGCTAATGAGTGCTCTAAATTAAATATCAGATTAAATAAATATCTGATCTGCCTTCTGTCACTTTGGAAACAGCGAATACCTACTGTGAAGACCATTCCACCCTTGAGGATCTAGGATGGAAATTCACATGTGAAACAGAATCTCTCCTTTTTTTATTTGTTGCTCAGACCAATAATTACAGAAAGTTCACAGTAAGGTGCATTTGTCCAGCTGTGCACATAAGGCAACAAGTCCATTGAGGTGCGTTATGGCAGACAGCACTTTACGGTAAATACTGCATCGGAACTAGTATTGCCCATGTCTCTACTGCTGAAACTAGGGAAAAAACCCTTACCTTTACATAATGCAGAGCATGCAACCACACAGTTTAGTTACTTACTTACTCCAGCCAGTTTATTGTGGGCCATGGGAACTATCTTATATGTCTGTTCTTGCTTGCATCCCTGAGATGAGATTGTGCAGTGGATATATTGACAGCAGGGTTTTTTTCAAAATTCCTTTGCCTTTGTTCTTTTCTCCATGCAGCCCACTTAAATCATCATTTTCTGTACTGTTGAGTCCTACAACTTCTTCCAAGAGATTTTTCTTTTTTGCTGGACACATCCATAAAAGAAAACAAGAAGTTCTGCTTTGTTGTCATGGGGCAGTTCTGCTCCCTCAAAACATTGATCTGCATCCACTCATGTAAGTAATCTTACTTTTCTCCTAGTTAATCTCAATATCTCCAGGCAACCAAAAGATTGACCTTTCATCTGTTTTGAACTCTTGAGAATTATTCAACAGTTGCAGAAAGCTTTTTTTCTTCTTCCTGCAGTGAAGATATCACCAGTTGAGGAGCACATAATGGACCAGGCTGTTCACTTTCTATAGGGGCTGTGATGTTGTGGCCTGAAGATAAGGAGAGGTGTTCCTTGATGCGTTTGGTGTGGAGGCCTGAGAGGCCTCTGCTCCTTTAGCTTTCTACAGTTCTGTTGTCTCACAGGGACTTTCTCCCCAGCTTTCCTGACCCTCTACTGTGAGGCTAGGTAGGTATTACAGGATATGTAGAACCAATGAGTATAGCAACCTTAAAAGATAGTGGGAAGAAATGGAATTAACACATTGTGTCTGATTTTTCTTACTCCTTTGTAAGCAGTTATGAATTAAAAAAAAATATGCTAACTAAAAAGTTACCCTTCTAATCCTATTTTTTTCCCCTAAATGTTTCGAGAGATGCCAGAATTATCAATTCTGGATTGGTTTGGGTGCTGCAATCTCAACACATGTGATTACAGTAAGGTAGGATCTTCAACTCGATGTTAACAACTCGATATCCTCTTATCCTGAAAATTAAGCTATGCTGAATGAAATGTTTGTATCTGTTTTCTTTCCAAGATGCACAGCTTGATTTTAAAGATAAATGTTTGCCATTGGGGCAGACAGTGTGCTAGGTTTCAGTTCACTTAGCAGAACTTTTTTATTGGAATGGCTCATGTAACTTGTTAACATGCAAAAAATTATGAAGTTTTCACTTCCTCCACTCCCATTTCCTGTTTGGATGTTGAAAGGAAGCCCTGATTGCTAATTTGTGATTAGCCAGCAACCCAGAGTGAACTCAGTCCTGTGGCTTTGCGTTGTGCTTGCTTGTGCAGATCCTGCCCCTCTCAATAGCTGGCTGCTGACTCTCACGTTTCATGGTGGGAGCTGTAAACAATCTGCTCTTCTTTCTGTGAATTCATGGCTTGGCTTCTGAGAACAGAGGTAACGTCTGGCCTGCCAGCACAGGAGAGACCACACTAAAACGTTGCATGCTGTGAGTGAGAGGGAGGCGTGAGGGAGTTTTCCAGTCTTGCTTGCCCAGGAGATGGCACTGTGCAATAGGGGGATTTTTACCTGAAGCGTTTGTGATGTGACTTGATGGGGATTGTTTGAAACATGACAGATGAGAGAAGTTCTTGAGTGCAGAGTGACTTATACTTCTTTTAAGATGGCTCAGCACTCTCTTCTGTGTCAAATGCATCATACTGTATATGCTGTGGGCAGGCTGGGTGGAAATTTGCATTGCACTGCTGTGTTAAGATGCTGACCTTTGTGCATACTTTGGTGCAGTCAGGATCAGAACTAGGTTTGTGGTGAAAGTAATCTGGCCGTGAGTTAAGTATCTTTCTTAAAGGAAAGGCTGTGGGATCTGGGGCTGTTCAGCCTGGAGAAGATGAAACTGAGGGGGGATCTCATTAATACTAAAAAGTCTTTAAAGGGTGGATGTCAAGAGGATGGGGCAACGTTTTTTTCTGTCGTATCCAGTGACAGGACTAGGGGTAATGGACAAAAGCTGGAACACAAAAAGGGTGAGGGAGCCCTGGCACAGATTCTCCGGGGAAGTTGTAGAATCTCCTTCTTTGGAGGTTTTCAAAACCCGCCTGGACACATTCCTGTGTGAATGAGGTGAACCTAATTTGGCAGGAGGGTTTGGACTAGTTGATCTCTAGAGGTCCTTTCCAACCCCTACCATTCTGTGATTCCATGAAGTTGTGATGGTGTTGGAGCACTCTTACTTCCAAGGATTTTGTGCAAGCCCTTTTTTGTCCCCTTGGTAATTCACTCCTGACAAAGGAGCCAAACCAAAAAGAGATATAGATGTAGTATGCACTAGAAAATTAGAAAGTATTGTGGAGCCTCCATAGGATCCCTTTCTGTCCTGTTAGAGGACAGTTTGGTTTAGTTCAGTGTTTGTATATAAAACACATAGAGCTTGTTTTAAGGAATCTCTGATCCCACCTGCAAATGCCTGGCCTGGCTTGTGCTGCCAGATGCAGGTCAATGCAGCTGAGATGAATCTAGAAAATCTTCCTGTTTTTTAATGTTGATAAATTGAGACCAATTCCATTTCTCCCTCTAATAACAGTCTAAGGTAGGGAGCACATACAGATATGCAGGAGTTCTGATCTTGCATGGATGTACTACTTTACAAAATCTTAGGCAGGGTGATTAATCTTATTTTAATTCTCAAAATGTGAAGAGGGATAATACTTTCTTGATATAAAGATGTTACAAATATCTTCATAATGTACCTTAAAGCCAGAAATATTATGTGAATGCTAAATACTTCTGTTATTATTAATCAAAACTTAGGTGGCCTATACATCTGTAACAGAGACTTCTTAGCAAACACATGCCCTTTGAAATAACCCAACCCTTTCCACTTTTTAGGCAACATTAATAGTTTCCTGGCTCAGTGTTTTAGGAAATGTCATCATAGTCTGGAGGAACCAATAAAAACATAAGTCACCTATTTTGTCTGATCTTTTTATGCCAGGATATTTGAGGCTGGAAGTTGTGGAGGGTTAGGAGGGAACTGTTCCATTTATGTGGGTGGAAGATGTAAAATTTTTAAAACCACTTTAGTATAACTTTGCATATTAAGACTGTAGAGCTGTGTGAGAAAGTGTTTTTTAAGTTCACAGATAAGGACTCTAGTTTTAGCAACTAATTAACTAGCTTTTCCCCTTCCTAAGCCATTTATTGCTTCAGTGTCTCATGAAAGGGATGTTGTCTTTTGGAGAAGACTATTTTGTTGGTTTCAGGCTTACATTGTCATAAATGCAAGACAGCTCATAAGAAGTGGCAATGCCTTCAAACAACTCTTGGTAAATGATTATGGTTATGTGATTGGTGAGTTGGTATGTTTGGTATGTTCAATACAGACTGTTTCCTACTACTAGAACATGAGATTATTTAGTTTAAGGAACACTCAGTTCCTCAGTATGCAATCTCAGTACAAATATCATTACATGACATTGTGAAAAACAAATGATGAGTGTCTGTAACAGGTATCCAGTGACACTGTTCTTCATTATAAATGCCAGCATTTATGATGGGCTAGACATTGCCATCCTTACATGGTTCTGATTCTCTCCTTTCTGAAGCAGACTCTAATAAGTGTGTTAGAAAGTCCTGACCATGATCTCTTGGGTCTATGGAGAGCAGACAGGCATGGCAGTTTTTCCCCTACTGTGCCATCTCCTGCAATTTTCAAACAGCATTTCAGAGGTACGGAGGTCTGTGTTGTTGATAACCTACAGTTTCACTGAGCTGGAAAAGACTGCCATACCCTATTCATCTTCCACTTCTTCCCAGAGAATCCTCCAGAGAGAACCAAAGTTTTTGCCCATTTTTGGGAGGTCATGCACTCTGTTTTCTTTTCTGTATTCCATCAGTGTTGGAGACCAGTCTAATGTTTGTCAGCAGTATAAAGAAACTGAAGGATAACACTCCATCCTGCACAGCTGTCTTTTTGGAAATGAACTGCAGCACCAAAAGATAAAAACCACCACCACTGCAAACTGCACCATAATGTATTATACAGACTTTTCTCCTTCTCACCCATCCCAAACTAAAAAAAAAATTAAACAGAGATGATGTGTAGTTGTTCTTTACTAGGAATTCAAACTGTGTTTTAAATTGCAGTTCTGCAGTTGCAGACTTCCATTAAAAAAAAAAAATCTTGACAATTTCAGAAAGATGCAAAAAGAAGGCATGAGTCCCGAGTTACTTTGATCAGAATCCAGTCTGAAGTGGAAGATGCTACTATTCCACTGCTTTTACATTTTATGAATCTTACAAGGTGTTACAACAGTAGTTGTATAGGAGGCCAGCATTCCACAAATGGACCTTAATGTTAACTCTTGCCAGATATCTAGCCCTTGCATTTTTTTTTGGAGGCTTTTCTCTCCACCTTGGTCTTGTTTTTTCTCTCACCCAAGCTGAGTGCGTATGCATCAGCCTCGTGGTGGAGATGCTGCTCTCTGCTGTGTTCCACTCAATATTCACCACTTGGACATGTTACATATAGATTAGTAACAGTGATTTCTCCTTTTTACTTGTCAGGATCTCATATCCATTTCTTCTTTGTGTGTATGTTTTGTCAGGTCAGACCTAGAGTTGTCACTGTGTACTATGACATGTGATATCCCTTTCAGATTTCCTCTTAAGCTGAAGTTGAATCTGTGTGCAGAGGAGTCTGCTGGGTATCAGGATCCCTGAGCACTAAGTAATGTTGCTCACACCATGCACTCAAAGTGCTATCTCCAAAGCCTTTAAATGAGCCAAGTTGAGGCTTATTGTCTTTCTCAAAGTAACACCATCGGAGTCCTAAAGAAACTTATGAGTTGAATAGGATTGAGAGGTTAAGGGGTGAGTACATGTCTTTTCTTGTTGCTCATCGCCACCACAAATTCAGAACAAAGTGCTCATGACAGGTGCTCCTACCAAGTACTCTGGGGCTTCTGAGTAGGCAAGGCTGCTCTGAGACTGCTCTCTGCCATACTCTGAATTCATCTCAGTCAAGGGGATGTAGGTCTCAGGGAAGAAGTTTGGCTTTTCTCTCATCCCTGCTTCTTGAATTGTCAGGGTTTAGGGAAGGAAGAGCTGTCTGTACTTACTGCAGTCACTTGCAAATGGGAGCTTTCTGATTTTTACTTATGTGCAATTAATGTGTTGTGAGCTGTGCATGTTACCTGTACTTTAAATTCCACTCTTTCATCCAGCAGAAGAAATGTGACCTCAATAAGAACCAGAAATAAAAACAACACTATAATTTTAATTCTCAGCTTGCCCTCTGCTCTGCTCAAGGTTGTGATGATGGCTGGAATTTCTTCATTGACTGCAAGATTTTTTTTAAAAAAACATTGAAACTCTCCCAAACCAGAAACTATCCAGTCTCACCCAAAGAGATTTGGTGAAACTGAAGCTGTAGAGAAGTTGAAGGCAAATTATTCCGTACACTGTATTCATCTTCTTACGTCCTAACATATGACTTGGCCATAGCAGTTGTGTGAAAAAGCATCCGACCTGTTAGACTGAAAGCCCTGCAGTTTACAGCAGATGCAAGGAAAAGGCCTTCAGCCATGTCTGTGCAGGGCCTAGAAGAGTTTTGGCGCTATGTAAGAAATAACAATAATAGTAAGACCAAAACCTCTGTGCCAGCTAGTGAAATGAAAATGCTGTACTTCACAGCTATGTCATTGGAGAATTATATTTCATTAGAGTTCATATTAAAAACTCTGATATCAGTTGTGAAATGTGACTGACTTCAAATTTGAAAAACACATAGGAAATGTTTTCGTAATGTATCGTCACTTTAAAGGTCTGGCAGACCTTTAGGTTCACTCATAAAACTTTAAGCTCTCAAAAGGGGAAAACCCCAAGGCTATTTCCCCCAAAATCTAAAAGCTAGCAAGTGCCATTTTTATAAAGTATGTGCAAGTAATGTTCTGGATGCTTTGAACAGCAGCAGGTTTTAGGACTTTCAGATTGGAGAACTAGATCAATTAGTCATGAGAAATAAGATATTTTAGACGTTTAAATGACAGCTTTTTAAAAGTCAGTGAGCAGGATAGAGAATAGTAGTCCCAACTATTACTGAATGAAAAAAAAAAAAGAAGTTGTTACGCTATTATTTCCTTCCCATTTGGTATCTTATACACTTGCATTACGCACAACAGTTACATTGAGTTGGTTCCAACAGGTCACTGAGCTGCAGAATGGTTTCCATGTTAATCTGTTTTCACAAAATCCTGAAGTACCTGTAAATCAGGTTGTTGTCTGTCCTAGTCACAATAAAGACATGAGGAGTATATGCATTAGGTTTTATGTTTGCCTGCAAGACAATATTTGAACGTCCAGTGCAGTACGTAAGATTACGTTTAGAACCATTTAGAACTATTGTAGGAGATAGTAAATAGTACTTCCTTCTAGACAGATTTTTCTGGTCCAATGAGAAGTAACATTGGTACTACACCACCAAATAAGACTTAAAATGGCAGACTTCACCTGTTGTGGTTTTCTTTTTCCACACACACTATGATTACAATCTCCTTTCCTTGCACTGATTTCTTGATAGATCTTGAGGACTTCTCTCTCTTTTGAAATTGTCCATCAGTGATAAGGGACAAAGTCCCTTGTGAAACATATCACACAAGACTTTCTTTAGGAAGGAGTCTCAGATGAATCTTGCAAAATCATTGTTCCAGGTTTATGCAGTTGTGCATAGCACTCCTTACAAATTCACTGCTGTTAATGGTGATAGAGGAGTGAATCTTAGTAATGTGAAGGGTGTTCAGTAGACAGATAGAGCTGAAATGCCAGTTAATCCCTGACCAGGCAGATTTATAGAATAATAGCATGTTAGGACTTCGAATTTGTTAAGTGCTTCGAATGTGTTTAAGCAGGTCCTTGTCTCTTTGAGGAGGGAAAGGAATGAGGTTCTTGTGTAAGGGTTAGGTCAGCCTATGGATTAGGGTCTGGTTAAGGGAGTTTGTATTTATCTAAAGGTTCCTAAGTGGATGGAAACATGATTGTTTGGATTAGAAGTCCCTGAAGTGTGCATCTGTTCAGCTGTTAAAAATCAGAGACAAACCTTTTTTTTTTTTTTTTTTTAAATTTTTGTAAAAATAGAAAAGGCATTGAAACACTCTCTGGAAACAGAAAACATTCCCAGCTTTTATGGATACGTGATCAACTGTCTCTTGCATATTCCCTTATAAGCAATGTTCTTAATTGGACAAAGTTGCTACTATTTCAGGTCAGTGTGTGTGTTTTCCCTTACAGTTGCCATGGCACTGGTAGAGACAGATATTTTTTGTAGTTGTGTTTGTCCTCTTATGCTATGTGTATTTTTATTTTCAACACTGTATTTGCAGACTGATAGTGCTTGCAGTATTTTTCCATACCTCACCAAAGTCTCCCCGGCTGGAGTTACTGCACTTGATTATTTCTTGTTTGTCAAATAGCAGTCTATTCTGCATGCCCATCTTTGTGTCCATGAGAATTAATAGCTCCTTAGGCCTTTGTATTTTGGGTATTTTGAAGCTTAGTGAATACTTAAGGTTAGAGACATTATGTCATGGTTGCAATCTTACATAAACATGAACCATAGGACTTACTCTAGCAGGTTTTTATGCAGCTCAATAAAGTTGGCAGAGCTACAGCTTATCTTCTAAGGTGGTTGCCCAGTATTGATTTAAAGGCTTCAGGTGATGGAGAATCTGTTAAAAAATGTAGCTTTAATTAAAGTGCACTGAAACAGCAGCAGCAACAACCATAGCCAAAATCAACCATATATCTCTTTTTCCTCTCTCTTTTTTCTCCCTATAGCGTGACTTTCATCATGCTAATCGACGTCAAATATCTCAGTACTGTAATTTATTTTTTCTTCATGACAAAAGTAACTTTAGGGAAGTCTGAAAGGTTTCCCAGGTAAATTTCACAATTTGGAGTGTGTTGGAATGTCTAGAAAGGAGTTAAGTGTAGAGCATCCCAAGACACACTCACACTGGTTTTGAGCCCCAGTTTTCCCCTGGTCTGGGTTCCCATTATTTTCATGATATCTACAGTTGGTTTATTAAGAATCATACAACTTTACTGCCTGGCATTAGTCTGCTTACCACAGAAACAATTGTACTGAGGTGTCTGCATGTGTTGTAAGGATTACTATTAATCCTGCATCCAGGATTCAAGTGGAATATAGTGTTTTAGGAAGTAAAAGTTTTGTAGTAATTTTTAAGTAGGAATTTTGTGTTGCTGTTTTGTGCTTAACCAGACAAAGAAAAGCAAACTTGTTTTGCCTCTGCACTTCTTTGGTTTTTTGTTTGTTTTTCAAGTAGCATCCCAAAGAGTTGCTAGTGTGTTTCATTAAAGTCACTGGGAACACTGGAAAAATGGTTCAGCTTTTGAGGGAGGAGTGAAAAGGGAAGAAACCCATGGTTAATAAAACAGACTTGGCTGATGTTGAGTCAGCAGAGGGTTGTAGATGAGTTCATCAAGATTATTGTCTGTGGATATAAAATGGAGCAGCACTAGCTGCTGCTGCAGAATGCTGGTTCTGAGAAAAACAAAAACTCAATTGCCCCTTTCAGTTGCAGCAGTGACAGACCCACAGGTTGGGTTGGTGGTGGCACTAGAACTTTCACTCTACACTTTTCTCCTTTCAGGCTATTAAGTAATAAGCATGTTGTTTTTGTTATGAGGAATCCTTCTTAATTGCCTATGCCTTCTTTTCTTGGCTTGTATGTCTTCAAATGACACATAATTACATTAAGAAAACAGAAAACCAGGATTTCGGTTAACTACTTCAAGGATTATGCTGTGAACAGACTCTGCATGTAAAACAATACAATTATGTCCTGTCAGTGAAGAGGTTAAGTAAGTTTCCAATTTAAGAAACAAGGTGGAAAGATTACAAATTGTCTGAAGACACTTGGGGCTTCCTCTTTGCAGGAGCAAGGTTTGATGGGTAAATCGGGTATCGTGTAGTATGTGAGACCTGTGGGCCTAACAGTGTAATACTGGTGCTGCTTGTTTGCTTACATATGACTCTGTGTCCTCATATTCCCAAAACTTGCCTGCTGAACTGTACCTTAAACAAAACACCTTGCTTGATCCTAATGGTATAGATGGTATTTAGGACTGTGATGTAACTGTTTAGCAGGATCTGTAGTCAATGGATAAAGCCAGAAAAGCACCAAACTGAAAGATGTTTTGGCTCTTTAAAGAAATACTAACGTCAGCTCAGCTGAGCTTTTTGCTCAGATTCATGTTTGGCAAAAGACAGATTACATAAGCAGCAGTAATTTTCACCATACTTGGAAAGAATTGGTTGAAATGCTTCACAGTTCTCCACAAGTGCACCGGGCTGCTGCATGCAGCACTCGGTCAGAAAGTAAAAATAACTTTTGGCAGGAGCATGGTCAGCCAACCCAGCTCTGCATCCCTGTGGTGGCCAGTAAGGCCTGTCTGCTGCACTGACTACCTTTCTTCCTCCTCCCCCGAGATGATGTGCTGGACCAGCTGAAAGGATCCTGTGTGTCAAAGCCAGCTAATGAGCTCTGGGTTGGGCCAGGCTGAACATACCCATGGTCAGGGTGATTGTTAAATGCCAGTATGTAGTTCTTTGCCTGATAAAAAAACTAAAAGTTTTAAAAGAACATGGACAAATGTTTAAATGCGTCTCCTAAAAGGAGGGGTCCTGGAATTTGGAAAATTCACCTTGAGTTTGGCTGGAATTGATTTACATGCTTTCTGTGAGGATTGTTTGGTCTGATCTCAGTGCCCCTGTGTTTCTAATACAGATGCCTTTCATTCTTCCTCTAAATTACACCAAGTGCTCAATAGGAAGAGATGTTCACCAAGTGTTAATAAATACATAGAAAAAGAAAAGAAAGCTGGGGACAAGGAGGGGCATTTTAGTTGCCAGGTCACCTTTGCATGGGAAAACTTGCTAGGTTGTCTGAGCACAGACATAAGCAGACAGGGGATTCTAACTAGTTACTTGCCTTTGGTTCCTCCCAGGTCATCAAAGAGATCATCAGCCCAACAAAGTGCTTACCTCCAAAACCGGAGAGGATCACAGGGGCATAGTGGCCAGCAGAAACCTGAATTAAGGAATGGGGGGAAGGGACACCCACTCTGGGTCCTTCTCAGGGCTGTCCCAGCAGAGCTTCAAGGTCAAGACCTTAAACCCATCAAGACGAGTCAACACGAGGGCACCTTTTGAACTCAGCAGGGTGTTGCTACTGAGTTGTACAGCACATATGATGGGATGCAGGGAAAGAACAGCTTCAGGTTGCACAGGATTTATTATATGATATTTAACAGAAGAACCAAAGGGAGGCATTTAGGTAATTTGAAAGGAACAAGTGTGAGAAAATAGAGGTCTAAGGGTATAAAAAGGGCCAATTGTGTCTAAATACTCATTGGTCAGTACACTTTCCTGGCTGTGCTCTGTTCCTGCCAGGACAGACTGTGCTCTTATCTTCTTACGTTCTTTTCTGCCTCTTTCCTGGGTGAGGGCCAGTGTTGCCCCATCGTCTTGACATGCACCTTTCAAATACTTGTAAGTATTAATGAGGTCCCAGGTATCTCAGCTAAATACTCATTGGTCAGTACACTTTCCTGGCTGTGCTCTGTTCCTGCCAGGACAGACTGTGCTCTTATCTTCTTACGTTCTTTTCTGCCTCTTTCCTGGGTGAGGGCCAGTGTTGCCCCATCGTCTTGACATGCACCTTTCAAATACTTGTAAGTATTAATGAGGTCCCAGGTATCTCAGCTTTTCCTCGTAAGAGAGATGTTCCAGTCCACTGATCATCTGCATCTGGCCCTGTGCTGGACTGTCTTCAGAAGTTCCCTGTCCCTCTTGAGCTGGGGAACCCAGAACTGGACACAGGACTGCAGATGAGGCCTCACCAGGGCAGAGGAGAGGTGGAGCAGAACCTCCCTCAGCCTGCTGACCACATTCTTCTTGATGCATCCCAGGATGCCATTGGCCATGAGGGAACACTTCTGGCTCGTGTTTAGTTTATTGTCAACCAGGACTCTGTCATGGTTTGACATGACAGCCTTTTCTGGTAAGGGGGAAGGGGCTGTAAAGATGGCGCCTGTAAGAAGTTGTTTGCAACTCTCCCCAGCTCTGAGCCAGACCTACTTCTGGGGCTGAGCCAATTAGACGCCTCCATGATCACTTTTTAAGAAGAAGCTGGAAGAGGAGGTTTCTTCCTCCATCTTCTTCCTGCTTCTTCCTTCTTCTGCCTTTTCTTCTTCTTCTGGCTGGTGGTAGTGAAAGGAGTAGGAACAGGGAGAGAAACAACCATGTGGACTCCAAGGTCAGTGATGAAAGAAAGGAGGAGATGTACCAGAGCAGAGACTCCCCTGCATTCTATGGAGAGAACTGGTGAAGCTGAGATTTATTTTCAAGTCTTTAAAGACTCCGCATCAGCGGCAGGGACTCATTTTGCTACAGCTGACCCCGGACCAGGGACAGCGATTCACTTCACTACAGACCCCGAGCCAGGGGCAGTGATTTTCTTCTTTATCACTATGGCTGGAGCAGGCTGTGTCCTGTGGGAGGGACCCAATATCCACAGCTGTAACTGTGGGAAGGAACCCACAACAAAGCAACTCATCAAACCTGTGCCCAGAAGAGGCCTTGTCCGGAGAGAGGGACCCTGTAA